>MU681326.1:0-72161 GCA_026770625.1 Nicotiana glauca
GTTAGGCATTCCCGAGTTCCGTAGTTCTAGCACGGTCGCTCAACTGTTATATTTGGCTAAATTATCTGATTTTAACATGCTTTAACTTATGTACAAATTTTAACTTTTGACCACTTTTAATATTATTATTATATTATTTTTACAAAGAATTGCAACGTCGTAAAAATGTATTTCGGACTGCACCGTACCTGTACGCCTGTGGCCTTTAACACATTTCGACTTTGTTGAGATTTGGATTTTGGTCACATAAATGTGCACCTGAGTTTAAGAAAATAAATTATTAAAGGCGCGCCTAAAGCGACTAGCGTATCGTTATTTTGAGAAGGCCGTAAAATTAGCTAAACGGCCTGTCCCGAAATCTAAGCATTTAAAATAACCATCTATTGAGGGCCCCGCAATTTGCGTGTTATTTGGCGAGGCTCGTCTCATTTATTATTTAAAGACTAATAAACTGCTTTTTACTATTTATTATTTTTAAGAGAATTGCAACGTCGTGAAAATGTACTTCGGGCCACACCTCAACAGTACGCCTGTGGCCTTTAACACATTTCGACTTCGTTGAGATTTAGATTTGGGTCACATAAATGTGCACCCGAGTTTAGGAAGGTAACATTATTAAATACGCGCCTAAAGATACTAACGCGTTATTATTTTGGGAAGGCCGTGAAATTCGCTAAACGGCACATCCCGAAGTCTAAGTATTTTTTTTTATATACATTTATGAGGGCCCCGCAACTCTACATTTTATTTGGCGAGGCGCACATCGTTTTTACTACTTTCGAAGGCCAACCTAATGTAACTACGATTTTCATTGTTCTTCCTAAATTTTGAGATTATTGCACGGTCATTATTTATGTAATCAATCACAGAAGTATGTACATTAATAACTTACTAGAATTAATTTGTGAAGCATATGAGTCCCTTGTTTAATAATTAGTGTATTTGAAACACATATACATTTTAATACTGAATGAACAACTACACCAACTGATACAATGAAAGTGTGATTGTCTTGAGGCACACTAGTAAAAGAAATACTCTTAACAGATATTCCCAAAAAAACGTGCACTTCAATATGTGCAGATTGTTCCAACAAATTTGTCACTTTATATTTTATCATGACTTATCCCTAAACCTTACCAAAACAAATTCTTCATTTTTCAATCCAGACATGGAATCAAATAGAAGTCAACGAGCTATTTCAAACAAGACAGAAAGAAATACACAAGAAGTAAAATTTTAATAAACACCAATAAATCAATATGAACCAACATAATGATACGATGAAATTATCAAATGGATGAAAAATAAGAGTTGAACCTCAATGACTTTCTTGTGTTTGATTTATCCAACAAAGCTCCAAGTGAATAACCCAGCAGTACATGTTCCTCTGAATTGAAGACAAAGCTTTTGACCGGAACTTCGACTAACGACCTCGAACGGAACCTCGGACAAACCTCCTCCGGCAAACTCGAACGGCAAATCCAACAAACAGAACCTCGAACGGGTTTGATAAGGACAAGGACGGGTTGTTTTGGGACAGAAATGAAGGTTGCCGGATTTAACCAAACGTGCACCGAATTCAATGGAGAGTCGCTTGGTTTTGTTTACTGCGGCGCGGAGCTGGACGTGACTATGGAGGGTGGTCGTGGGGCGTGACGACGGAAGGCGACGCGGAAGGGCTGTCTTGGTGGCCGGTTTGGTCGCTGTCTTGGTCGCCCGTCTGGCGTTAGTAGTGGCGCTGGCTGGTTGACTGGTTGTTTCTCGATGGATATGAAAGGGAAGCTCAGTCGATGGTGAGGTGTGGTCGACGATGCAGGCGAAGATGAAGGGTTGTTTTGGTCGTTTGAGTGGTTAGCACATTGCTGGAGGGGAGGGGCTGCTAGTATTTCTTGGGGGTTCTAGGTTAGAGGTCTTCCATGGTTTTGTGCTTGGTTAAGAAGAAGAAGGAGGTGAAACGAGGGGTCTAGTATTGGAGAGGGTGGTTGTTTGGCATAGGAGATGGTGGGGGAAGGGCTGGTTCGATGGCTAGGCGTGGAGGTGACGAAGGAAATGGTGGTTGACGACTGGGGACCATAAGGGAGCTTTAGGGTTTTGTATTTTTGTTTTTCGTTCTCCCTGAAGAAGAAGAATGTATAGTAGGTTTTTTTTCCCTTCCAAACGTTATTTTTTCCCCCAGAACCCTTAGCCTTCTCTATTGTATTGTGTGTATATATTATGTCTTGTTTCAAAATTTTGAAAATCCCACGTGAGAGACCAAGGGTGATGGTCTTCACGTGGGTTTAGTGTTCAAGGTCTCGTGCTTCGTCCGTGTTCCCCACGTGTGTCCCCCACGTGGTGGACTCAGATTATTATGGGCTAGGTCCGAAAATTAAGTCTAAAATCGGATAGTTTAAACCCGAATATTATTCTTTGCCCGGAACAGAGAATAAGAACACGATGTTATTTAATTAATCCTACGCAAGCGAAATAACTATAAAATAAGACAAGACTATTTTTATATTTTTTCAAGATTTAAAATAACTACCAAATACTATTTTTTGCAATTTTCATTTTTCATATAAAAATTAAAATATAAAGTACTATTTTTTGTATTTTTTAAGTTTAAAATGACTACAAAACATTAATAAAAATTATTTTTGTAATTTTCATTTTTATATAAAGATAAAAATATAAAGTACTATTTTTGTATTTTTTAAGTTAATGACAAATACATAAACTAAAAATTTATATACATCCTTTTTTTTGTAATTTTTCCTTTTGTGACGAAAATAAAGTAAAAATGGTCAAAATTAGCTAAAATAGCTATATTAGGCTTAAATTAAATATTTATGCTAAAAATGTAAAAATTCTCGGGGAGGGTCAAAAATCACGTGTTTACACCCCTACCAGTGGATCAACCCCAACAAGACCTGTGCGTATCGCTCCGGCATGAAGGGACATACCCTTAACGAGTGCCGTTCATTGAAAGGTAAGATTCAGACCCTGATCGGCAATAAGGTCATTGTAGCAAAGGAGCCCGCTCCTAATGTCCATAACAACCCCCTGCCCGACCACAAAGGTGGATACATTCATATGATTGAGATCGAGGATGATTGGGACCCCAAAAGGTCGATAGGTTTGATTGCTGAAGGGATGAACCAAAGAAGCCAGAGGTTACCCTTAACCCAATTGTTGTGCAGAATCAGCCCTCCAGGGATGACGAACTAAATATGTCTATACCTTTGAACTTGAATTGCCCCCTCCTACAAAGGTGTCCGGGCCAATCGAGGTCGAATTTGGAGTTCCAAAGGCACCTACACCCTTTGAAGTTGCTGTGTTACCACCAAGGGTGCCTATTCCAGTGGCAATGACTGACACAACACCATTCCACTCAAATGCCATACCATGGGGTTACACTGCTGAAGCTAGGAGGAAAGGAAAGATCAGGATAGGAGAAACAATTGCCGCGCAAGGAATGACTAGAACAGGAAGGGTCTACACCCCAAATCACCTAGCGGAATTCGATAAGCAAGCCCCGGGACATCCCATTAAGACAGGACCCGATGATCATTGGAGGAAAATACAAGCTAAGGAGTACGCAATCACTGAACAGTTGAACAAAACATCGGCACAGATATCTATCCTGGCTCTTCTGCAGAGTTCAGATGCTCACAAGAATGCCTTAATGAAGATACTGAGCAAAGCCTATGTACCCAGCAATATAATCGGGGGTGAAATGGCGAATATAGTGGGGCAAGTGCTGGGGAGCCACAAAATAACCTTCCATGAAGATGAGTTGCCGCCAGAAGGTTTGAGTCATAACAAGGCACTGCACATCATCGTGCAATGCGAAGATTATTTCATCACTAGAGTCCTGATTGATGGAGGATCAAGCCTCAACATCTGTCTGCTTGTGACTCTCATAACTTTGGGGAAAGGCCTACATGAGATCAAAGATGGGGCTATCAACGTTAAAGCCTTCGATGGGTCCCAGAGGTCTACTATTGGTGAAATTAGCCTGCGCTTGTAAATGGGGCCAACATGGTTGGACGTCGACTTCCAAGTGATAGACGTCCCGGCATCCTATAACTTGCTATTGGGACGCCCCTAGATCAATGCTGCGGAGCTGTAGCATCAACCCTGCATCAGACGGTAAAGTTTGAATGGAATCACCAAGAAGTGATCATTCATGGCGATGGTAGTAACTCCATATATAGTCTCCAGACTATCCCAATGATAGGGGGTAGAAGGAGAATACGCGGAGAGACGTACCACCGCATCGAAAGGGTCAACGTTGTAGACAAAGATAAGTGGTGGGACACCAAGATCAAAAGTATCCTGAATTGGTGCGGGTACGAGCCTGGAAAGGGACTCGGTAAAAATCTTCAGGGGATCATTAAGCCCATCAAACTGAAGAAGCATGGCACTACTTTTGGCTTAGGGTACGACTATACTTGGGAGGAATTCCAGAACTGGTCGCCACCATGGCGCGGCCCCTACTATCCATTGGAGTTTCCGATACCTAGCCTAGAGCAGATCTTCCAGCCAACAGATACTATATATGGGTCAGAAGAAGATGATGCGTTGGCATCCATGAAGAATTTGTTCCTGGAGGATGATGACATGGACTGCTGTGTTCTTTTCGAGGAGGAGGGGGAGGAAGGCCCTTCCATACAAGAGGTGAACCGAGGAGAGTGGCTCAGTAACTAGTCAATTAGGAACGTCAGAGCCCGGAGGGCTTCGGGGTAGCAAGGCTAAACAAAAGCACCATGCATCTCATTTTTTAGTTTACTTTACTAGTTGATTTTCTTTCCGCATTGTCTTTAATTTCAAAAAGAGCTCCGATGTTTCAAAAAATTATGGATTTAATCAAAGCATTTCAGTTTATCATATATATCTCGCTCATAATTTTCTCTATTTTATATAGCATTACTATTACTTATCTTGACGATGAACCAATGACTGTGACTTGCAACGAAACAACGTAACAAAAGGACATAGACTCAGAAGAAGATGAAATACCTGAAGAGGTCGTCAGAGAGGTTGAGAATTTTAAGAATAGAACTAAGTCCAACCTGGAAGAAACTGAGGTCATTAATTTGGGAGATACAGAGAATGTCAAAGAAACTCACATCAGTGTTCACTTGTCGCCATCAGAGAAGGAAGAATATGCAAAAATTTTGAAAGAATATGAGGACATATTCGCCTGGTCGTACGATGATATGACTGGTCTCAGCACGGCCATTGTAGCTCATAAGTTGCCAACAGATCCAGCCTATCCGTCGGTAAAGCAGAAGCTCAGGAAATTCAAGCCCGACATGAGTTTGAAAATCAAAGAAATGGTTACTAAGCAAGTCAGAGCTAAGGTTCTCAAATTGGTAGAGAACCCAACATGGTTAGCCAACATCGTGCCAGTACCAAAGAAGGACGGGAAGGTTAGAATCTGTGTCGACTACCAGGATCTCAACCGGGCCAGTCCCAAAGATGACTTCCCCTTGCCAAACATACACATTTTTATCGACAACTACGCCACGCATGAGTTGCAGTCTTTTGTTGATTGTTTCGCTGGGTATCATTAGATATGGATGGATGAGGAAGATGCAGAGAAAACAACCTTCATCACGCTGTGGGGAATGTATTGTTACAAAATGAAGCCATTTGGGTTGAAGAATGCGTGCGCCACCTATATGAGAGCCATGACTACTATCTTTCACGACATGATACACAAGGAGATCGAGGTATATGTGGACGACATCATCATCAAATCCAAAAAATCAATTGATCATATAGAAGACCTAAGAAAGTTCTTCAACAGACTGAGAAGGTATAACCTGAAACTGAATCCCGCCAAATGCGCATTCGGGGTTCCTGCCGGAAAACTACTGGGTTTCATCGTGAGCCATCGAGAGATAGAATTAGACCCGTCAAAGGTAAAAGCCATTCAAGAATTGCCATCGCCAAGGAACAAGAAGGACGTGATGAGTTTCCTGGGGAGACTCAACTATATCAGCTAGTTCATAGCTCAGTCCACAGTCATTTGTGAACCCATCTTCAAAATGCTGAAGAAAGATGCTGCTACTAGATGGACCGACGATTGTCAGAAAGCCTTTGACAGAATCAACAAATACCTGTCAATGTCGCCAGTCTTGGTTCCTCCCGAGCCAGAAAGACCTCTATTGCTTTACCTTGCGGTATTGGATGGAGCATTCGGTTGTGTTCTGGGACAACATGATAAAACGGGGAGAAAGGAGAAAGCCATCTATTATCTTAGCAAAAAGTTCACCCCATACGAGGCTCGGTATTCTCTATTAGAGCGCACCTGTTGTGCTCTGACTTGGGTAGCTCAGAAATTAAGGCATTATTTTTGTGCCTACACTACTTATCTCATATCCAGGATGTACTCGTTGAAGTATATCTTCCAGAAGCCCATGCCCACTAGCAAGCTCGCCATATGGAAAATCTTGTTAAGTGAATTCGACATCGTTTATGTGACTCGGAAAGCAATCAAGGGTCAAGCCATAGCAGATCACCTTGCCGAGAATCCCATTGAAGGAGAATACGAACCACTAAAATGTATTTTCCTGATGAAGAAGTGTCCTTTGTAGGAGAAGATATTGCAGAATCCTACGATGGATGGAGGTTGTTTTTCAATGGAGCCGCAAATTTCAAAGGAGTTGGCATAGGGGCAGTCCTAGTATCAAAAACTAGCCAGCATTATCTGGTACCCGCCAAGCTCAGGTTCCCTGTCACAAACAACATGGCTGAATATGAAGCTTGCATCCTGGGACTCAAGATGGCCATTGACATGAACATTCAAGAGTTGCTAGTGATCGGAGACTCGGACCTACTCATACACCAGGTGCGAGAAGAGTGGGCAACCAAGAACTCTAAGATACTCCCCTACTTGCATCACATACAGGAATTAAGGAAAAGATTCATAAAGATGGAATTCAGCATATCCCTAGGGTCCAGAACGAGTTCTCTGACGAATTGGCTACTTTATCATCCATGATCCAGCATCCAGATTCAAATTTCATTGATCCCATCCCAGTAAGGATTTATGATCAGCCAGATTGTTGTGCTCACGTTGAGGAAGAAGCAGACGGAAAACCATGGTTCCACGACATCAAAAGGTACTTGACAACATGAGAATATCCAGAGCTTGCCAATGCCACTAAAAAGCGCACACTTCGAAGATTATCCAACAATTTCTTTCACATTGGGGGAATCCTGCATAGGAGGACTCCCGATTTGGGTTTATTAAGGTGTGTCGAAGCAAAAAAAGCAACCAGACTATTGGATAAAGTGCACGCAGGGACCTGCGGGCCGCACATGAATGGTTTTGTCTTAGCAAAGAAGATACTCCGAGCGGGGTATTTCTGGATGACTATGGAAACAAACTGTATCCAGTACGTTCGCAAACGCCATCGCTATCAGATACATGCAGATATGATAAAGGTGCCTCCAAATGAGCTTACTGCAATAAGCTCACCGTGGCCATTCGTCGCCTGGGGAATGGATGTTATTGGACCTATCGAGCCTGCCGCATCAAATGGGCATAGATTTATCCTGGAGGCAATCAATTATTTTACTAAATAGGTTGAGGTAGCATCATACAAAGTAGTAACTAAGAAAGTTGTGTCAGATTTCATCCGTGATCGTATTGTTTGCCGATTCGGGGTTCCAAAATCAATCATCACTGATAATGGTTCGAATCTCAACAACGACTTGATGAAAGCAATATGTGAGACATTCAAGATCAAACACAAGAATTCTACAGCCTACAGGCCTCAGATGAATGGAGCTGTAGAGGCAGCCAACAAGAATATTAAGAAGATACTAAGGAAGATGGTCGAAAGTAAAAAACAATGGCACGAGAAGTTATCATTTGCTTTGTTCGGATACCACACCACAGTCCGCACATCGACCGGAGCAACTCCCTACATGCTGGTTTAGGGTACAGAAGCGGTCATCCCCGCCGAGGTAGAAATTCCTTCCTTAAGAATCATATAAGAAGCAGAGTTGGACGACGTAGAATGGGTAAAAGGTCGCAACGAGCAGTTAGCCCTTATAGATGGAAAAAGGATGAATGCAGTTTGCCACGGTCAGTTGTATCAGAACAGAATGTCCAGAGCCTTCAACAAAAGAGTCAAGCCAAGGAAGTTCACACCGGGGCAGCTGGTGTTGAAGAAAATATTCCCACATGAAGATGAAGCCAAGGGGAAATTCTCTTCCAACTGGAAAGGTCAATATATGGTTAACCGGGTCCTAACTGGAGGAGCCCTTATTCTTGCAGAAATGGATGGAGAAGTCTGGCCAAAGCCAATCAACTCAGATGCAGTAAAATGATATTATGTGTAATAACTTATGATTTCTTTATGATGTATATGAACTATGCCTGACCTGATTCCCCTTTAAGAGGGGATACGTAGGCAGCCCTACGGGTTCGGTCACTGTTTAATAAAAATCCCATTTCCCCCTATTATTGGAACTCGGGCAGAATTTTGAGGAGGACCCTCAAAATTCTGAAGTTGGTCTTCAGCCGCTCATCACCAAGGATGTCACCTCACTAAACTGAGGTAGAATTTTGAGGAGGACCCTCAAAATTCCGAAGTTGATTTTTCATTCGTTCAGCGCAGCCGTCAGAAGTGCCAGCCCAGTAAACTGGGGCAGAAATTTTGAGGAGGACCCTAAAAATTCCTGAGCAAGAGAGGTTGCAATGCTTTGAACCACTTTGCAGTCGTTGGTTCACTTAAACAAAAACTATTTTCTACTTACGTTATATTTGTTAAATCATGCATAACTATTATAGTTGCTGTTTAGCAATGCTACCCCCAATGACACGAGACGACGGAAGCCACGAGAAAACGAACTAACCTTTCCCCTTTACAAAACTCACGATTTTCTTTGGATGCAGGCACCCGAGTCACAAACATGTTGCGTAATCGCATTGAACCGCCGCGCCTATTCGCATTTGCTATCCGCGCGCAATATCCCCCAGTAGACGCAAGATCACAATCAGTTACCAGCTATCAGCTAAGATCTTTTATTACTCTCTGCACTATCTGCATTGCATAAGGCTACCTTTCTGCCTTCCGAGACTAACCGTTCTCTCCATCTCCATTTTCTGCATTGCATAATGCTACCTTTCTACCTTCTGAGACTAAGGGTTGTCTCCATCTGCATTTTCTGCATTAAATAAGGCTACCTTTCTGCCTTCCGAGACTAAGCGTTTTCTCCATCTGCATTTTCTGCATTGCATAAGGCTACCTTTCTACCTTCCGAGACTAACCGTTGTCTCCATCTGCATTTTTTGCATAGCATAAGGCTACCTTTCTGCCTTCTGAGACTAAGCATTGTCTCCATCTGTATTTTCTGCATTGCATAAGGCTACCTTTCTGGCTTCCGAGACTAAGCGTTGTCTCCATCCTGCATTTCCGGCATTGCATAAGGCTACCTTTCTGCCTTCCGAGACTAAGCGTTGTTTCCCTCCTGCATTTCCTTCATTGCATAAGGCTACCTTCTACCTTTTGAGCTTAATCTTTACCTCCACTTGCATGGCTACAATATTTCCACCTTTTACTTACGTCGTGCAATCGGCTGAAATATAACCGAACTTTATTTAAATTCTCTATCGGCTGAAAAATTGCCATTTACATTTTTGCATCGGCTGAAACATCGCCTACTTTATTTAAAGTTCTGTCGTCTGAAATATCGCCATTTATATTTTTTGCATCGGCTGAAATATCGCCAAACTACTATTTAAATTCTCTATCGGCTGAAACATTGCCGTTTTACTGTTACATCAGCTGAAATATTGCCACTTTTATTTATGTCTTGCAATCGGCAGAAATATCGCCAAAATACTATTTAAATTCTCTATCGGCTGAAACATCGCCATTTCACTTTTGCATCGGCTAAAATATCGCCACTTTTTTTTACGTCTTGCAATCGGCTGAAATATCACCAAACTACTGTATTTAAATTTTCGGTCGACTGAAATATCGCCATTTATGCTTTTGCATCGGCTGAAATACCGCTAAATCTTGTATTTCATGGGCTGAAATATCGCCAAACTATCCAAAGGCGTCATCGTTCGGAGGCATCATCTTCATAGCCCGAGAACACCATGCCATGGCCCAAGGATCCCACTTTATATCTTACACATTATTATTCAAAGGCATCATGGTTCGGAGGCACCATTATCATCGCCCGAGAACATCATTTCATAGCCTGCAAATCCTTTAATTTTTCCCTTCATGGCCAGGACATCATGGTCTGATGACGTCATCCTAACCGTCCAAGGACAACATTCATGGTCTAACGGAAACTTGCATCATGTTTAAGTTTACGCATGATATACGCCTATATTTCTCACTTGCAAGTACACCGGCTAGCAGCGGCCGTCTCCGCAGGAGAGACCCCAGTTCCGGTTCTCGCAGCCGATCAACTTCAAAATACCTCTTGCTTCCCCCAAACGTCGTGTCCGTCCTTTCAAATCTACATCGGCAAGTTCCGTCAATGATTCTTGAACTACATACGGCCTGATTCTTGTAAAATCAGGGATATGTAGGCAGCTCAGAGACCAGAGCTCAGTCAATTTCTTTTCAAATCGCCGCTTCCGATCAAAATTGGCCATCATATCATTACCCGACAACTCTTTCATCCTTCCCGGGTAAAGAGGGGCAGCTGTTGATACCCAATTTTTCCCTGATTATTTTTATATGCCCAAAATACTTTCAAGATAACATATATATGCATACATGAGCACACCCAAGATTTTTGGTACTTTACCAAATTTTTAATGATTTTTAAACCAATTTATTGCCTATTTTTATACCATAAAATCCAATAATTATTCCCAAAACTATTATTTTGGAAAATAGCTTATTTTTATTCTCATATTTACACCAAAATATGACTAACATGATTTTTGTACAATTTTACAAATTAACTTAGTATTTTTAAAAACTAAATTGCACATAATTGCAATATTAGCCTCCTTTAAGATTTAATTGTAATTATATTTATAAAATTGACTCCTATATTTTTAATTAGATAATTATGTATTATTAATCATTTTAGTACATTTGATTTACTTTCATAAATTATTTTTTGCTATTTTTATAAATTAAACAAGGGAAAAGTGGCTATTTAAAAGCTAGCCCTTTTTACATTTCCATTTTAACCGGAATTGAGCCCAATCTCAGCCCCAAACCTGAGCCAAATTCCCTAACCCAATTTAACCCAGTTACCCATTTAATCGACCCAACCCATAACCCTTTTAATCATGGTCGTTGATCATTTAGATCAACGGCCACCGTTCTCCCTTTCCTTTTTAATTCCAAACTACCCCCAAAACCTCCCCATTCTCTCAAAGACGCCACCTCTAATCCCTCGTCTCTCTCAAATGCTCTCATCCACTTGAAACCCTAAAAGCCGCCTACCCCTCTTCGACCTTAAATCACCGAAATCCATGGCTAATCTAACCATGGACGACCTCTACCCATCGTCTACTGCTCTCACATGCCTGGTGCCTGAAGATTCGAAGACCAGTCTTCGAGGGCCTTCACACAGACCTTCATCGATTCAAGAATTTCGGCCATTTCCGGCTCTGCTCCGGCGTATCTTAGCCTCCTGAGCCTGGTTCCAACCTTATTGACTCAGATCTGATCTCGTGACTTCCAAGCCTTTCTCATCCTTTAGGGTTCTCAAAAACCCTAGCCTATTTAAGGTTCTTTTTCGTTTATTCGCTTAGATGTGTGCTAGATCTATGCTGTGTGTGATGTTTAAAGCAGTTTCCCCAAATCTCCTTTTTCAAAACCCTTTGATTTTAAATTAGGGTTTCTGAGTATGTCTTTTAAATGTTTTGTTTGATTCATCTGCTTAGCATCTCCAGGTTTAATCGGTGATGGAAAGCCCTAATTTTTTGAATTTTGTTTGATTTTCTAAGTCTACATGTTGGTGTTCGTTTGATTTACTACTTAAGTGTGAAAGCCCTAATTTTAGGGTTTATTTGGGACTCTGAGGCTGTTTATGTGTTTATCTACTTAATTTCTCTAAATCTGATTGATTCTGGAACACCCTAGTTCTTTGGTGGTCTGTTTGAGTTCCTGAAGTTCTTCGTCTGTTCGAGATTGCTCGATCTGATTATTTTACTTTAGCATGTAGTTCTTTTGGTTCTAAGCTCTTGCTACTTGTCAAACTCGTCTATGATTTTCACTCGACTCTTTGCATGCTTCTGATCCTTTGTCTGTCACTGAAACCTGACTTACGTGATTATCGTATGTTAAATTTCCCTCTCGAGGTAGCCCTTAATTATGGGCTGACTTCAAATCTCTTTGTGTGATTCCGATTGCAATCTTGTAATTGATTCTTTCCTTATTGTACTGATTTCCTGTTTCTCAAACCTATTTGAATGCTTGCCTTGAAATCTCGACCCCTGCCTTTTCTACTCAAGCCGATTGATTCCCTTACCTTGATTATATTGGTACATGATTCTTATAGACCTTCCCTTGATTAGAGTCTGATGAACCTAGCCTCTATTACCTACTATGTACTTGTATTATGCTTGAAATACTTCCTTATTAGTCATATTCAGCCTATGTGATCTCTTTCCTTATTTAGCACTTGCATGTTACTGCTTATTTTAATTCCTTAATTAAAGGAAGTCTTTGATACTGATTTAATTTTAATTGACACTTGTTCCCCTAATTATTGCTGAACTGCAATCCTTACCTTATTTTTTGACTTTTTTTACACTATAAATTCTCTCCTCCCTTCTCTTTGAAGACACGGACACAGAACACAATCTGAGTTCACAAATCACTCTCACTTAAAACTCTCTCTCTCTTTCTGATACTTGTGCTGATGTGGACTTTGTTTACTCAACTTTCTTCTGCACTCTTGCTTCTATACTGGTATGTCCATCTTAGTTTAAATACTGCTTCTCCACTATGTGTTTCACATCCTAGTTCTATTATGCTTTCCTTTACTGTTTTTCTGCAACTTTGTCATTATTGTTCCTATGTGAATTCCCTTACCGTTTACCCTTTGTATGTGAGTTATGGTTCCGGGCAAAGCAACACTCCAATATTGTTGTCTATGATTCTGAACTGGGTTCTTTGAATCCCTAAATCAATCAATTCCCACTCCTTTTCTCCTTTTATGTGTCTGAGCCTTGGACTTGGGTCTGATAGTGTCCTAATCACTATCCAGACCTTGGTCTGACCTCCAAGGGTCGGCTCCTAACTTGTTCAACCAAACAAGTAGTCAGGGGTGTGTCAGCCTACTTTGTGGCTAGGTATGACCACCACCTACCATGGCTCCCCAATTCCCCTTTCACTTTGCACTTACTCTTAGCTATAAGTTCTGCCCCTCTCTAGCAAGCCATGCTTTGGGACCCCTGAGCTCTATCTGAACTTGGATGCCTGAGAGCTGGCTCTTCTACATTGCACTATTCTAATTCTAATACTATCTTGGGTGTAAGCAATGCCTGGAATCTCTGAGATTCCTTGGAACTTTTAAACACCTTGGATAATAAGAAGGCTTTGGAAATCCGAATCCCGAAAGTGGCTCGACATTAAGGTTGCATTAGGCTGCTCGGATCTAGCTGTCAGCTCTTGATGTACTTTTAATTTCCAGTTTGATCTATTGGGTTGTAATAACTTGTATGAAACTCGGGGAGTATAGTAAAAGGGTGTGGGAGGGGTCTACTTTTATGTATTCAAGGGGTTGAAATTATGATTTAGGATTTTACTTTTAATCAAACTAGAAATCCTGCCTATAGGGTCCTTACTACTGATTCAATCATATAAAAACCATGCCTATAGGGTTTAACGCTTAATTTCACCGCAAATCACTTAGAAAGCATGTCTATAGGATTTAACACTCATGTTATGTAATTACACATATAGAGATCATGTATATAGGCTCTTGCATTTCTGCATATACCAATATCATTGGGCAAACCGTTGGTAGGTTTAATAATAAGGTTGCATATAGACATCATGTGTATAAGACTTCTATTAATGTCATGAAAAGGTATTAAAATCAGTAAACGTATAGAAAGCATGTCTATAGGAAATCTCTATTTTCAACAGCCTCATTCATTTTTAAAACAGTATCAACTGCTGGAACTCGTATCTACTTTACTAAAAACTGGTAGTTTTCTACCCCCCTTTTTCTGAAACTCGCTAAAATTAGTAAACCTTTTTCTATAATCAATCCGCAATTTCTTGAAACTCACAAATCTTTTGATCAGCCTGCATCTTTTCTGAAACAACCGGTAACTCTTTTGCATCTTTTTCCTAAAATCAATAGATCCTATGCCTAGTTTTATTTCAACACATAGATAAAAGGTTGGCTAATTAATCAGTGGGTCAGTCCCTGACAACTGTATCCGAGTCGCCTAATGCATACTTTCTGTCTAAATATATGTGTTGAACCAGTCTGCTCGCTGCTTAATTTTAATCTAAGACCAAATCAGTATTTGTCAAGGCATGCTAAACTATATGATTATTTGACTTCTAGAGTTAATTTAAGCCTTATTTGCTTGTTTGTTCTTCCCTTCTACCTGATACTTGTTTTGAATGTCGAGCTAGAATTTTATCCTTTAAACTCCACAAAGTCCTCCATCCCTTTCTTTCCCCTTTAGGATTAGAACTCGTAATTCCCCGGGACTGATAGGATTGGGACGGGTAGTAGTATGCGATAAGTAAACGATACCGTTCTGCGCTTTAATACCTTAATGGGGTGGGAAGGGTAGACATGGAGATGATGATTACACGATAACGCTATGCATAAAATTGGGTAACAGTGTTGTGTGAATGATCCATGTAATGTATAAACCTAGGACCCCCATCCCTCTTTATTAGTTTAACAATTTTCAGAATTTGAAAAGCCGCTGCACTTTCAACTTTTGTTTCTTACACGACTTTTGAGTTGGTTGCACCAATTGCTTGACCCCTTCCCTTTACTTATGTATCTCTTTTATAACAAAGCAGTTTCTTTCCTGAATTTAGCACTTCTTTAACCCCTTTTTATGCTTTTCATTTGCAATACTTGTTTGTTTATTCGCGTTTGCATTTAAAGTCACAATTGTAGCATGGCCGGGAACCACACTAGTGGATCTTGAGGGGTGCCTAACACCTTCCCCTCGAGATAATTTCAAGCCCTTACCCAAAACTCTGGTCTTCATCTTTAATTTTTTCCAGAAGTGTCCTAATGCACTATAATCATTAGGTGGCGACTCTCCAAACTCTCAAAACCCAACTTCCAAAGCAGGAAAAGAGTTGTCTTCCCGAATGTCGTGAACCCGATTCCATGAGGAAAAATGGGGCGTCGAAAAATGCTAAGTGCGAGATTAGAAAATAAGATAAGAACTTGAAGGTAGTATGTTTAAGCAAACCGAGTGGTTGAGATTTGGGGCCTGGAGCCAGGTTAAACGGGGCCTTGAGGTCGAGCTAGGTGCTAAGCTGGCGGCAATCAATGAAGGACAAACTATTATAAGAGCTTTGATAATAGACTTTTATGATCAATCACGACCAATAAATGAAGAAAAATTAATGAAAAATAATAAATGCAAGTAATGTAATAAATGTGAGCAATAAAATCAAGGGAGAATGTGTTTAAGTTAGAGAGCAAAGAATATTCTTATTCTTGTATTGAATGTTGTATATCTTACAAAATTACAGGGGTTCCCCTTTATATATGACAGGGAATTCCAACATAGTACGAGTGCGTTTATTATAAAGATACACGGCTGGTACAAACATTTTATGCCAAGGTAACTCGCACTAGCCTACTAGACTTGGTCAGCCTTAATCACGTGCCTTGGAAACTTCCCGTTTTTCCATCATAACCACCGTTTTGCACTGCCTCGAGGTCGAAGGTTAAAAACCCCTCGAGGACAAACCTCGACCCTTGCCTCAAACCTTTTGGGGGAGGCCTTATAAGCACCATAATGAACATAAAATCGGACTCTCTGATTTTCGCCGTATATAGATAACCCCCTCATTTCTTAGAATAGGTTTATAAGAAAGGATTTTCACATCGATCCCCTTAATCCTCTCGTGAGGACATCATGCGTATGATGTAAGCTCTTGTGATGATTGAAACGTCCCATCTGTTCATCTTCCCAGAAGCATTTTAATATATTGCCAATTTGTTTTCCCAAAAGCGATGATATCGTCACCAATCTGTTGCCCATAAAACATTGATTGCACATGTCATACATTTCCCAAAGGCAATGATTGTGCCATCTATTACGCTTCTGCCTTTCTATAAATGGAAGGTTTCTTGAATCCAAACTCCATCCAGTTACTCTTCAACAGCCTCTAACCCTTTTCTTCTCTTCATCTTCATCCAAACTCTGTTTTTCATGATTCAAGACCGTGACCGTAAGGTCACACCGCAGTGGTTTTTCCAGTTATGCCATGTCTATTCTTTAGTGATTTTTCCCACTGAGTGGGACCTTAATGATTTGTTGTTATTGTTGGCCCGAAATAACGAGAGAGGGGCTTCAAATTGTTCCTGCATCACAGGATATGTGGACTGTGAACTGCTGCTCATCTCTCTTAACTTTAACCGGGTGTGGTGCTTCACTCCCTTTACTTTCTTCGGAGTGAGGTGGCATCATCTACTAACTGTTGCATCCCACACCGGTGCAATATCTCAAGAAATAGCGCTGACGAGACCCATACTAGCCAAATTTTTCACCAAACCACAATTTTCCCTGCCTTTTAAAAGCATTTGATCTTTGATAGGCTATAGCTTCTTCCTCATCTATTGCTGCTTCGGAGGAGATTCTAGAAAGCGTCGCTCTGAAGATCGAAAAGGGATCCCCAAGGAAATGGTTCTCGCCGATATTTCTCCCGAGGATATACCTCTGAGAGTAGATTTAGTGTCACGACCCAGATTTCCCACCCTCGGGAGTTGTGATGGCGCATACTAATGTGATCTAGGCAAGCCAATCCTTTCATTACTTATTCAAATCCAATTATTTTTTTTTTAGCAATTATAAAGCGATAAAGTGATAACAACAGAAATTCAAATTTAAGCGGAAGACAATGATAAAATATTTGACGACTATATCTATTACAAATAATTAATCCTTACCCACCCAAAACCTGGTGTCACAATGTCACAGGCGGTCTAAGATTTACTACAGACAAAGTCTGAAGAAAATATAATTACACTATTTCTGAATATAAAGAAAAATGATACAGGAAATAAGGATAGAGGAGATTCCAGGGCCTGCGGTTTCCTGCAGGTCTACCTTGGATCTCCGCGTGGACTGAAGGTAGCCTCTAAACTACGGTCCGAAGTCAACAGTACTGGGATCTGCAAAAAAGAGTGTAGAGTGTAGCATCAGCACAACCGACCTCATGTGTTGGTAACTCCCCAGCCTAACCTTGGTGAGGTAGTGACGAGGCTAGACCAGAATACCACATAAACCTGTGCAGTTCAAATATATACAACAGAAAAGAAATAAAGAGATATCCACTAAAAATGGGAGCGGGAGCATGCAGTAGCAGAGATAACAATCAAAATGGAAAGACATCAAATAAATGAAAGAAAAAACATAACTCGGATATCAACCAAGAACCAGAAATCAATAAATGCATGGCAACACCCTTCATGCTTTTACTCTCGTCCTTACCCAAGAAATCATATAATAAAAGTGTGCACGGCATCACTCTTCGTGCTTTTACTCTCTTTCCTCAAAATATAATCAATAAAATTGGCACATAATGGTACATCGTGCGGCACGACATCACCCTTCATGCTTTACACTCTTTCTTCACAATAATACACGGCATCACCCTTCGTGTTTTACACTCTTTCCTCACAAAACAACAATGCATGGCATCACCCTTCGTGCTTTAACTCTTTTCCTCACCGAAGAAAAAATCCCAAACAATAGGGAAATAGAATAAATGAAATTGTAATAAAGATGCCGGCAAGGGAGATAACCAATAAATCAACAATAGCCCGGCAAGGGTGTCAACATAATAACTTCCTTTCTTTCTAACTTTTATTTCACAATTCACTTGATAACTCGAGCCAATTCTCTAGAGATTCAATTATCACTTACGCTTTCAGAATTCATTACACAACTTGAACCAACGCTCCTTAATATTCATAGGTCACAATTCCTTTCACAAACTTTTCACAACAAATAGAAACCATCACCAAGGCATGAAAGATATAACGAAGTCATGAAAATCACAATATAAGAGCCACGGACATGCTAGACACCAACGTATATATATTCGTCACCATGCCTATACATCATACTCAACAATTACCACATAGCAAATAGGACCCAACTCCTAATTCCTCAAGTTAATGCTAGACCAAACACTTACCTCGATCCCACTAAAACAATTTACGCTTCAATTATAGCTTTACCCCTCGATTCAACCACCAATTCGATCGTATCGAGTCACAAGTTAATTAATTAAATTAATAAATGCTAAATGAATCAATTCGAATGCATAAAATGAATTTTCCAAAGGTTTACCCAAAAAGTCAAAAATCACCCCGGGGCTCACATGGTCAAAACCCGAGGTTCAACCAAAACCATATCACCCATTTCCCACGAACTGAATTATATAATTTGTTTTGAAATCGGACTTCAAATTGAGGACCAAAAAAAATTTAAGGACCAAATCCCCAATTTTTGAAAAACCTAGGTTCTACCTAAAACACCCAATTCCCCCATGAAAACCATTGATTTGAAGTTGAAATTATGTCAAAAGATGTTAAGAATTGAATAAAGTTAGTTAAAAATGACTTATAATTGATTAGGAGAAGAATAAATCCTTGAAAAATTGCCTAAGTATATTTATGTTTTGAGAGAATATGAAAAGTGAGTTTGAAATCGTCTAAGTACAAAAGTTGCAGGTCTCTGATATGGGAATTGCGAACAGGCGTTCGCAATAGCGAACCCCAACCTCTGCTGGGTTGGGAAATGCGAAGGGAAGTCGCAATTGCGAATGGGGGTTCGCATTTGCGAACATAGAGGGTTTAGGCGGGTGTCGCATTTGCGACGGATACTTCGCATTTGCGAAGAAGACTGCCCAGGACACCTCTCGCATTTTCGAGCTCGCATTGCGAGACAGTGCAAAGCCTGCAGGTCAGAAACACACCATCAATTTTCTAAGTTTAATATTCACCCCGTGGCCTATCCAAAACTCACCCGAGCCATCGAGGCTCCAAACCAAATGTACACACAACCTAAAAAACATCCTATGGTCTTATTCGTGCACTCAAATCCCCAAAATAACATCATGAACATCAAATTAAACCTCAAGATCAATGGAACTTCTCAAAACTTCTTTAAACATCAAATTTGCATTTAAGGCCCGTATCACGTCAAACGAATTTTGTTTCTTACCAAACTTTACATAATTATCTTAATTCATATCTAAGACATGTACCGGGTGACGGAACCAAAATACGGGCCCGATACCAACATGTTCTAATGAAAATTCATTACCAAACCTTATAAACAATTTCAAAAAATAATTTTCTTCAAAAATTTATTTCTCGGGCTTGGAACTTCGAAATTCGATTCTAGGCATACGTCCAAGTCCCATATTTTCCTACGGACCCCCCAGGACCGTCAAATTACGGATCTGGGTCCGTTTACCCAAAACGTTGACCGAAGTCAAAATAATTCATTTTATAGTCAAAATTTATCAGTTTACATAGATTTTCACATATAGGCTTTTCGGCTATGCGCCCAGACTACGCATGCAAATCAAGGTGATACTAAAAGAGGTTTTTAAGGCCTTGGAATGCAGAATTCATTTTAAAAACTAATGATGAACTTTTGGGTCATCACATTCTCCACCTCTAAAACAATCGTTCGTCCTCGAACGGACAGAATATGGAAGTACCTGAGTCCAAGAAAATATAGGGATAACGGCTCCGCATATCAAACTCGAACTCCCAGGTCGATGCCTCAGGAGGCTGAACCCTCTACTGAACACGAACAGAAGGAGAACTCTTAGATTTCAACTGACGAACCTGCAAGTCCAGAATAGCTACCGGCTCCTCCTCGTAAGATAGGTCATTGTCCAACTGGACAGTGCTGAAATATAACATGTGGGATGGATCGCCGTGATATTTCGGAAGCATGGACATATGAAACACTAGATGCACGGCTAATAAGCTCAGCGGCAATGCAAGTCTATAAGCTACATCTCCCACTCGATCAAGAATCTCAAACGGGCCAATGAACCTAGGGCTAAGCTTGCTCTTCTGCCCAAATCTCATCACGCCCTTCATAGGCGACACTCGAAGCAATACCCGCTCACAGACCATGAATGTCAAATCATGAGCCTTGCGGTCAGCATAACTCTTTTGACTGGATTGAGCTGTACGAAGCCTATCCTGAATAATCCTGACCTTGTCTAAGGCATCCTGAACCAGATCCGTACCCAACAACTGAGCCTCTCCCGTCTCAAACCATCCAACTGGAGACTGACACTGTCTACCGTATAAAGCCTCATAGGGAGCCATCTGAATAATCGACTAGTAGTTGTTGTTGTAGGCAAACTCTGCTAAAGGCAAAAACTAATCCTTTGAGCCTCCAAAGTCAATGACACAAGCTCGGAGCATATCCTCCAAAATCTAAATGGTCCGCTCGGACTGCCCGTCTGTCTGAGGGTGAAATACTGTGCTCAACTCAACCCATGTGCCCAAATCTCGCTGAACTATTTTCCAAAAATGTGAGGTAAACTGCGTACCTTGATCCGAAATGATAGACACAGTCACACCATGGAGACGAACAATCTCCCGGATATAGATCTCAGCTAACCTCTCAGAAGAATATGAGACTGCCACAATAACGAAATGCACTGACTTGGTCAGCCTATCTACAATGACCCACACTGCATCAAACTTCTTCTGAGTCTGTGGGAGTCCAGTAACAAAGTCCATAGTGATATGCTCCCACTTCCACTAAGGAATCACAATCCTCTTAAATGAACCACCGGGCCTCTAGTGCTTATCTTTAACCTACTGACAATTCAAACACCGAGCCATATGTGCAACGTATCCTTCTTCATTCTCACCACCAATAATGCTACTACAAATCCTGATACATCTTTGCAGTGCCCGGATGAATAGAGTACAGGGAAATATGGGCCTCCTCTAAAATCAACTCCCGGAGTCCATCTACATTAGGCACACAAACTTGAACCTGCAATCTCAAAACTCCATCATCACCTAAGGTAATCTTCTTGGCACCTCTATGCTGCACCGTGTCTCTAAGGACACATAAATGGGGATCATCATACTGTCGATCACGGATGCGCTCCAATAAAGAAGAACGAGCGACCGTGCAAGCTAACACACGGCTGGGCTCATCCAACCTCATGAACTGATAGGCCAAAGCTTGAACATCCAAAGCAAGTGGCCTCTCACCGACCAGAATATAAGCAAGACTGCATATACTAGCTGACTTCCTACTCAAGGCATCGGCCACTACATTGGCCTTTCCCAGATGATATAAGATGGTGATATCATAGTCTTTCAACAACTCCAACCACCTCCTCTGCCTCAAATTCAACTCCTTTTGCATGAACAAATACTGAAGACTCTCGTAATCCGTGAGCACCGCACATGCCACACCATATAGATAATGCATCCAAATCTTCAATGCGTGAACAATGGCTGCCAACTCCAAATCATAAACCGGATAGTTCTTCTCATGAATCTTCAACTACCGCGAAGCATAGGCAATGACCTTGCCATCCTGCATTAACACTGCACCAAGTCCAATACGAGATGCATCATAATAAACTGTATAAAGCCCTAAACCTGTGGGCAAAACCAGCACCAGTGCCGTAGTCAGAGCTGTATTGAGCTTCTAAAAGCTCGCCTCACACTCGTCCGACCATCTGAACTAGGCACCCTTCTGGGTCAACCTGGTCATCGGGGCTACGATAGATGAGAAACCCTCAACGAACCGATGATAGTAGCTTGCTAATCCCAAGAGACTCCGAATTCTGTAGTTGATGCTGGTCTAGGCCAGAGCGTGACTGCCTCAATCTTCTTCGGATCAACCTGAATACCCTCTGTTGATACAACATGACCTAGAAATGCAACTGAACTCAACCAAAACTCACACTTCGAGAACTTAGCATATAACTAACTATCCTTCAAGGTCTGAAGAACCACTCTAAGATGCTGCTCGCGCTCCTCCCAGCTGCGGGAATAGATCAGAATATCATCAATAAAAACTATCATGAATGAATCCAAGTAAGGCCTAAACACTCGGTTAATCAAATCTATAAAAGTTGCTGGGGCATTTGTCAACCCGAATGATATCACCAAGAACTCATAATGCCCGTACCGAGTGCGGAAAGCTATCTTATGGACATCGGATGCCCTAATCCTCAACTGATTGTAGCCAGATCTCAAGTTGATCTTTGAAAATACCTTGACACCCTGAAGGTGATCGAACAAATCATCTATCCTCAGCAATGGATTCTTATTCTTAATTGTAAACTTGTTCAATTGCTGGTAATCAATACACATTCTCATCGATCCATCCTTCTTCTTAACAAATAAGACCGGCGCACCCCGATGCGAAACAATAGGTCTAATGAAACCCTTCTCAAGAAAGTCTTGTGATTGTTGCTTCAACTCTTTCAACTCAAGCGAGGCCAAACGATATGGCAGGATAGAAATATGCTGAGTGCCCGGAGCCAAATCAATGCAAAAATTAATATCCCTGTCGGGTGGCATGCCCGACAGATTTGAAAGAAATACCTCAGGAAACTCCTGAACAAGGGGCACAAAATCAATAGAAGGGACCTCAGCACTAGAATGGTGAACATAAGCCTAATAGGCCAACACCCTTTCTCGACCATACACCGAGCCTTTATAAAAGAGATAAAACTACGGGTAAAATGACCAGAAGTCCCTCTCCACTCTAAATGAGTTAGACCTGACAAGTCTAAGGTTACAGTCTTGGCAAGACAGTCCAAGATAGCGTGGTAAGGTGATAACCAGTCCATCCCTAATATGGCATAAAAATCGACCATGTCCAGAAGAAGCAAATCTACACGAGTCTCAAGACCTCCAATCACAACTATACATGAACGATGGACATGATCTACCACAATGGAATCACCCACCGGTATAGACACATAAATAGGAGAACTCAAAGAATCACTAGGCACAACCAGATACTGTGCAAAATAAGATGACGCATACGAGTGGGTAGACCCTGGATCAAATAACACTAAAACATCTCTATCACAAACCAGAATTGTACCTGTAATAACTGCATTTGAAGCCTCAGTTTCAGGCCTAGCTAGAAGAGGATAATATTGGGGCTCGGCCCCACCACCCTGAACTACATCTCTGGGACAACCTGCTGTTGGCTGGCCTCCACCTCTAGCAGCCTGAGCTCCACCTCTAATACATCTACCTCCACCTCTAGCACCTCTACCCCACCTCTAGCTGGCTGGGCGGGCTGTGGAACACTTGGTGCCTCAACCATGGCATAGGAACCCTGATGCTGAGAGCTACTCTATGCTCAAGGGCAAAACCTAGCAATGTGACCCATATCGCCACAAGTGTAACAAGCCCTCGAGTGTTGTAGCTGCTTACCTTGACGACCTGAATGACCACCCCAAAAACTCTGTAGCGGCGGTGCACGGATAGGAGTTGGTGGTGCACTATAGGACTGCTGATCGGAATACTACATCCGAGGACTACGGCCATCTGAAACACGGTGAGAAACCTGGAGTGCCGACTGAAAAGGTCTAGGAGGATGGCCTCTACCATACGAATCTCTACCTCAATACGAGGTACCACTGAATCTGCCTGAATTACAGGGCCTCTTGTCTGCCCTATGAACACCCCCTGTGATAGAACTATCTCAACTCTCCGGACCACATTGGCCGCCTCCTGGAAAGATATCTCACTCCCAGTCTCTCTAGCCATCTGAAAATGAATCGGCTGAATAAGTCCATCAATGAACCTCCTCATCTTCTCTCTCTTGGTGGGAAGTAAGATAAGAGCATGACGAGCCAAATCGATGAATCTAGTCTCATACTGGGTGACAGTCATCGAACCCTGCTGGAGACGCTCAAGCTAGCTCTAATAGGCCTCCCTCTGTGTGATAGAGAGAAACTTCTCTAGAAATAGCTGCGTTAACTGCTCCCAGGTCAAGGCTAGCAATCTGGCTGGTCTAACGAAGCAATAATCTCTCCACCAAGTCTTGGCGGACCCAGAAAAGTGAAAAGTAGAAACATCGACACCGTTGGCCTCAACTATCCCCATGTTCCTGAGAACATCATGACAACTCTCTAGATAATCCTGGGGATCCTCAGTAGATGCAACGCTGAAAGTAGTTGTAAAGAGCTTGGTAAACCTGTTCAATCTCCACAAAGCATCGGCAGGCATAGATGCGCCATCGTTGGTCTGAGCTACCACACCTGGCTAAACTGCTCTAACTGGCTAAAATGCTCGAGTCTAAAACTAGGGAGCAACCTGCTCCGGAGTGCGAGTAGCAGGAGTCTTGGCTCTTCCTCAATCCTGGGAGACGACTGGTGCTATATGAAGAAAACCTGCCCTGGTGACACTCTCCATAAGGCCCACCAGATGGACCAGAGCATCCTGGAGAACTGGGATAGCTATAAACCTATTTGGGACCTGAGCTGGGCCCACCGAAACTGCTGGGGCTGGAACCTTATCATTAAAATCAACCTGAGGCTCCATTGCAGGTGTTTCTACCCTGGGCTGAGCTCTGTTGCTGCCTCGACCTCTAGCACGGCCTCAACCTCGCCCTTTGCCCCTCGTGGGAGCTGCTGCAGGGGGCTCGGGCTGCTGATCAGTGGATTAGGTAGCGCGTGTTCTGCCATCTATGAAATAACGGAGTAGAAATTCAATTAGCCTTGAGAAACCAAACCGCACGACAATGTAGACATGTGATTTTTGACCCTCCCCAAGAGTTTCTATATTTTAGCGTAAATATTTAGTTTAGGTTTAATATCGCTCTCTTTACCTTATTTTATCTAAAAAAAATTAATTATTATAAAAAATATTTTCCCTTATTCTAGCTAGTTGATATTTTATTTAGTTTTATTTTTGAAAAAAAATACAAAAATCGTCTTGGCATTTTATTTTCCAAAAAAAAGAAAAGATAAGAAGAAAAAGTTCAAAAAATATTTTACATTTTAGTATATATTGAGTCGTATTAAATGTCATTAATATAGTAATTATTTGTCTTCTTTAAATATTTTTATTATCTTAAATATACTAGTATTTTTTTAAAGTTATTTTTAATTCATCTTTAGAATAAAAAAAAAAGAAATGAAGAAAAAGAAACCCATAAAGACATGCTCTAATCCAATTACTCTTAGTCCATTCTTCCCAACCCATTAACCCACTTAAGTGTAAGATTTAATCCTAGCCATCTATTTTCCTTTTAATCCAATGGTCATTATCACTTCCGATCTCCATATAAAATAACCAATTATAGAAACTCTAACCAAGTTTTTCATTCCTAGACCTAGAGCTAGAACTAGACTAAAAAATAAAAACGGCAGCTTCGTTAAGAATTGATAACACATGGCTTGAAAATGTCGATTTAAGAACTCCAATTTCAGAGATTCACAGCATTCAGCAATTAGGAATTGAAAACGCAGCAACATAACCATGAAAAACAATCTCGAAAACCCATCTAAACCAGCAGAGTTCGAGTCAGGATAGTCGAGTCGAGCAACAAAACTCCGTCGAAATCCGGTGGATGTTCTGTTCGATGTCTTTGATCGGTGGCTTGAGTTTGGGCTTTTGGTTCGGAAGTCTTCTTTTAGTTCGTTTCATTGTTGATCCCGTCGGTTATTGAGGTTAATTTCCTTTTCTTTTTGTGTGTTCTTACGTTTAGTATCTAGTCACGTCAGTTGGTTTTCATGAATTTAATGCAATTTTACCTCTTGGCCTTACATGATTAATATATGTTTGGACCTAGTATTTTCCTGAAGGAAGGCATATACTTACTAATTCTTGTGTGTAAATGTATCTGTTCCATTACGTGGATGTGAATTAGGTGGAAGAATTGCATTTGAGTGGTTACAATGTATATTCTTTCACAGCAGGGTCAATAGTCTATAGCCTCACAATAGTTTCAAACTAGTCTTGAGAAAATAATTTATAAATTTTCATAGTTTGCTCTAGATGCGTAGTTGTGATACCTAATTAGTTTTAAAATTAACATTCGTAGTTTGCTTTAGTTGAGGATAATCCTTTGAATGTAGAATTCGGGATGTGCCATTTAGTAAATTTTCATGACCTCCCGCAAAGTGCAAACGCGTAGTTGCTTTATGCGCGTGTTTAATAATATTACTTTCCTAAATTCGGGTGCACATTTATGTGACCCAAATCCAAATCCCAACAAAGTTAAAATATGTCAAAAACTACGGGTGCATTTATGTGACGTGGTTCGAGACGTGTTTTAACGACGTTGCAATCTTCTTTAAAAAAATATGAATAAAAGAGGTTAAAAAGTTAAAATTTGCACATAGGTTCATAATTGTATAAAATCAGGTAATTTAAGCCGAATATAACAGTTGATCGACCGTGCTAGAACCACGGAACCCGGGAATGCCTAACACCTTCTCCCAGGTTAACAGAATTCCTTACTCGGATTTTTGGTTCGCGGACTGTTAAGCAGAGTCATTCTTTTCCTCGATTCGATTCTAAACCGGTGACTTGGGACAACATAAATCTCCCAAGTGGCGACTCTGAATCTTTTAAATAAATCCCGTTTCGATTGTCATTTCAAGTTGGAAATAACTCCCTTTATTATTATACTCCTCTATACCCTTGCGGGGTGTAAGTAAAAAATGAGGTGTGACAAACAAGAAAGAACAAATGTGAAGTTTTTCCTAATTCTGTAGCCTCTGGGGGATAAATACAGACGTCTCTATACCGATCCCTCAGACTCTACTAAGCTTGTCTGTGAACTGTGATACTCATGTAACATAGAGCTCTGATAACAACTTATCACGACCAGGATTTCTCACCCTCGGTAGTCGTGATGGCGCCTACTAATGTGAGCTAGACAAGCCAATCCTTTAATTACTTATCTCATAATCTAATTATTTCTTTTTAGCAATTATAAAGCTATAACACGATAAAAGAAAAAATTCAAATTTAAGAGGAAGACAACGATAAAATATATGATGACTATATCTATTTCAAATACTTAAGCCTTAAGCACCCAAAACCTGGTATCACAGTGTCACAGACGGTCTAAGATTTAATACATACAAAGTCTGAAGAAAATATCAATACAACTATTTCTGAATATAAAGAAAAATGAAACAGGAAATAAGAATAGAGGAGACGCCAGGGCCTACGGATGCCTGCAGGTCTACCGTGGATCTCCGCGTGGATTGAAGATAGACTCCAAACTACGGTCTGTAGTCAACAGTACTGTGATCTGCACAAAAGAGTGCAGAGTATAGCATCAGCATACTGACCCCATGTGTTGGTAAGTGCATAACCTAACCTCGGCGAGGTAGTGACGAGGCTAGACCAGACTACCACATAAACTTGTACAGTTCAAATATATGCAATAGAAAAAAAATATAGAGATATCCAGTAAAAATGGGAGGGGGAGCACGCTGTGGGGGAGATAACAATCCAAATGTAAAGACATCAAATAAACTAAAGAAACAACATAACTCGGATAACAACCAAGAAACAAAAATCAATAAATGCACGGCATAACCCTTCGTACTTTCCTCTCGTCCTAGCCAAAGCAATCATATAATAAAAATGTGCATGACATCACCCTTCGTGCTTTTACTCTCTTTCCTCACCATATAATCAATAAAAATGGCACATAATGGTACATCGTACGGTACAGTATCACCTTTCATGTTTTACACTCTTTCCTCCCAAAACAACAATGCAGGGCATCACCATTCGTGCTTTAAATCTCTTCCTCACCCAAGCAACAATCACAAACAATAGGGCAAGGGAAAAAATGTAATAAAGATCCCGACAAGGGAGATAACCAATAAATCAACAATAGCCCGGCAAGGGAAATAACCAAAAAATCAACAATAGCCCGGCAAGGGTGTCAACTTAATACCTTCCTTTCTTTCTCACTTTTATTTCACAATACACTTCATAACTCGAGCTAATGCTCTAGAGATTCAATTATTACTTACGCTTTCACAATTCGTCACACAACTTGAACCAACTCTCCTTAATATTTATAGGTCACAATTCCTTCCACAAACATTACGCAACATATAGAAACCATCACCAAGGCATGAAAGATACAACGAAGTCATGAAAATCACAATATAAGACCCACGGGCATGCTAGACACCAACGTATAGATACTCGTCAATTACCACATTGCAAATAGGACCCAACTCCTAATCCTTCAAGCTAAGGTTACACCAAACACTTACATCGATACCACGAACACAATTTACACTTCAATTATAGCTTTACCCCTCGATTCCACTACCAATTCGTTCGTATCTAGTCACAAGTAGTGTAGTATTGCTTTTTGGGCTAACTGGTTGTAAAATGTTACATGGTTGTGTTGATGCAGCGCAGGACATAGTGGAAAAAAGTGTTCAGGTCTCATAAGTTGCCAGTGCAGCCGCACTACATTCTGTGCGGACCGCACTGGTGAAGGGTGAAATGTGACATCTCAGAAGTTTTCCACTACGGCCGCACTAAATTTTGTGCAATCCACGGTGGACCACTGCGGCCACAATCCATTTTGTGCGGACCGCAGGGCGTTGCCTCTTTAAGCTTGGTAATTTTTGTATAGTGCGGACAACGGTCCATTTTGTGCGGTCTGCACTAGTTGGTAAGACTGGGCCCCAGGTCCTTTTCTATAAATAGGGCATGGGGCCCTCCTTTTACCCTTTTTGAACCCTGACTCTAAAACTAATACAAGCACTATTAATCGTCCCCTTTGGTCGTAGTTAACTATTTCAAACTAATTTGCTTCATTTCATCTCTGATCCGGTACCATTACATTCCTTTTTAATTGTTTTCTTTTGTTAATTTCTTTTACTTTTTTCTTGTTGCCCTCTCTATGCTTCCCATAGTTTCTTCAATTGTCTAGATTAGGGTAGTTAAATTTTTTATTAATGTAGACTTAGTTAGTTGAATACACTGGGAAACATGTAGGGACACTAATTAGGTGCAAATTTGGGCTTAAAATAAAAAAAATACTTGAACCCTAATTTAGTGCCACAACTGGGCACCCAGTGCGGACCATAGTCGACTTTGTGCCGTCCGCGATGTGCCTGTGCGGTCCGCAATACCATTTTATGCGGACCACATTCATGAGTATTGGTTTTCTGAAGTTTGGGGACTGCAGCCGCACTACATTTTATGTGGTCCGTAGAGCAATTGTTCAGAGAGTGGGTAGTCTGAACCCCACCTCTATGGGAACTACGGTCGATTTTGTGCGGTTCGCACTAACCCCTATACGGTCCATACTGTGTGACTTCTGCAACTTATCTGCAATTTTTCTTTCCTGCTTCTTCAAATCTGTTCTTAACTGCTGCAACTGATACTAACAAGTTCATTAGGACTGTGTTGGAATACAACGGTGAAACAACGAGGAGGTAAAGGATCCAAACAACCGGGCAGAGGAGAATCCTCCAGGGGAAGGAAGCAGAAAATGCTAAAACTCATTCACCAAGTCTGGGAAAATATCAAAAAGATAAGAAAGATAATAAAGGTTGCCGACAGAGCAATTGACATGTCGGGGAGTGAGTACGAGCCCTCTCGGGAGATATCTTCAAACTCAGTACCAACACACATCCCTAACTGGTCGGAGAGGCATAGGCTAAGAGACACACCACCAGCATCCCCCAATGCCCAAGCGTCAGTGAACATTTCTTCTGGGTCATCTGAGGGCTCACGTGAAGGAAGTGGGGAATACTCCACCTCTCCCACAGCTTCATTATCTGGAGAGGATGCATTAGGTGATGAGGAGGAAGTAGTGGGAGAAGAAGAAGAAGGAGAAGGAGGTGAACCACAGGTGGTGGGTATTGCTAGGACTAGGAAGCCGGAGATGTGGCAAGACCGGTTTGTTAGTGAAGTAGCATACCATAAATTCTAGGAATGGTGGCCGGTGAGGAAGTTGATCCGGAAGACGAGATTCACAGATAGAGACTTGCTACCTCACAACCCCAATGTAAGGAGGCAGTTTAGGGAGAGAGTTGGATGGGAACATTTTTTAGGGGATTGTGTGGATGCCAATGAGCACTTGTCAAAGAATTCTACGCCAACGTTGCCCACATCAAAGAGGGTACAAAGGTGACCAAGGTGCGGAACTTGAAGGTGTTGTTTGATGGAAAGACGATCAACGATTACCATGGCTTTGATGAGGAGGATGAGTCCCTATACATGGAAAATATGGAACTGGGTGAAGAGGTCCGTCCATGGTTGGCACAGTACCTAGCAATCCCGAGTACCACCCCCGACTGGTTGACTGCAGGCGTCAAGATTTTGAGGTGTACTTTGAACTTTGAGGCAAGGGGGTGGGAGACATTTGTATGTAGCATGTTGGACCCCACAGCTCATGAAAACACCCTACCTCTTCACCGGGCAGTTTTGGTGGCTTCGATCATGGTGGGGTACCCAATCAATGTGGGGAATGTGATGTCGAGAATAATTTCAATGTGGGTGCTGAGCATCTGAAACTACATGTTCCCCAGTTTTCTCACTACCTACTTCCGGGATCTGAAAGTGGTATAGAGACTCTTCAACATCAAGGTCAAAGATAAGGACCCATTTTCTTGGTACAACATGTCGGGGGATGATAACACTAAGAGCAAGAACTTCAAGAGTACAGTTACTGCTCCAACTGGCCAATCTGAAGAGCCAGTTGTAGTAGTGACTCCTGCTGAGCCTACCTCTACTTCCACTACTATCCCTCCTGGTCCATCCACCTCAGCGAACCCGGAGATTCCATCTTCCCATGCATATCCAATCACTGCCCACCGACTGAGCCAGGCTCTTCTTAGTATCAACAACTGGATACAGACTGCATCATCCAAGTTGTCCATTTTGACTACCACAGTAGAGGATCAGTCGGCTCCTCCACCTACACAGGTTCCACAGTCCATAGAGGATGCTCTTAAAGAGATTTTACTGAACCAGAAGAAAATCCTCAACACTCAAAAGGTGCTCACTGAGGTAGTTGATTCTCACTGCAAGGCTCTCAAGGAGCTTGCTAGGGAGCACAAGAAGTTGAGCAAAACACGGGCCTCCAAGAAGTCCGTGAAAGAGTTAAGAGCCGATGTTGATAGACTAAAGGCAGACCGTCTGCCTTTAGATTTACTACTCTAGGACCTAGTTCCAGCAGTTGATCCCCAGGCGGAGCACTCTTAGAGGCCTCCCAAGAGGAGGAAGATGATTCCCAGAGCGGATGATGCAGTCATCCAGTTGGCAGACCCATCGGAGGCTTCCTCTAGTCAACCACATGATGTGTTTTAGGAGCCTGTCCAGGTTCACGCCCAGGTCTCAGTAGCAGAGCAACAGCCCACAGGGAACCAGTCTGAGGTTCCCGAGCACAGTGAGGACCCATGGACCACTCAGGGGCCTATGCAGATAGATAGGCCATATGGAGTCTCTATATCCTTCTTCATTATATTTTTGGTGCTTATTTTGTTTAGTTAGAATTGGGGACAATTCCAGCATTCATTTGATAGGGTAGGCCCTACATTTCGATTCATTCAGATGATTGTATATATTTGATACTTTTTATGCTTTCTTTATTTTTCATCTTTGGGTTGTATATATTTTTAAAATTTTGCTATATTTCTCGCACTTTTATTTTACTTTGGGTCTGTACATAAAGTTATGTTACATTGTAGATATTCATCCCATCTATTGTATATTTGACAAATCCCCTCTTGTACATATTCATTTTACTTTCCGCAAATTTTTTGTTCTTAGCTTCTTATTTGTGATTCATAGCTTCTTGTTTTGAAAGTTTGCAATAAGCCTTTGGTTTTCTTAATGCCACGGTTCTTTCCAAAGGTGGAGTGTTGTGTGAACTGGGTGGCTCTTCCCAATAATGGATAGCGTGACAACCTTCTTAACGGTTTGAGTCTGTTTTTCTTTTTGTTTTTAGTAGTTAGTGGTTAAGGGTGCCTCAAGCAAAGCTTCACTTGGGCCTAGCACATTTGCCTTTGATTTTATGGTAAAAAATAAATTGTTGTGTTTAGGATGGTGAAAGTTGTGACTTTGAGATAATTGTACTGGCCGATAATCATCAAGTGGTTTTTTGGAAAAATTGTGAGCTTAAATCCTATGTAAGGACGTTGTGGACCCCCGATTCTATGTCTTTAGCAATCCCATAGCTTGTGTGGTGAATAATTGTAATGCAAGTCCAAGTCCCGAGCCATTGGTCTAGAACTTGGTCTGAATGTTTGTTGAGGCAAAATCCTAAGTGAATTTTGACTTGAGACATGACTATAGGGTCTCCTTATTCCAAATGATAGTTGAACACATCCATAACCTACCAATGATAAGATCCCTAATCAGCCCTTTTGAACCTTAGACCTTTTTCTTTTAAAAACCATGATATAAGCCTTTACCCGTTCTAAAAGATAACCTCTCTTGGCACCCGATCTTTCCTTTAGCACATGGAAAAAGTATAAGTTTGGGGGGAGAGATGAGGATTGAAACAAAGTGGTAAAAAGGCACAAAAATGAAGAAAAGGAAAGGCAATGAAAAAGAAAGAAAAGCAAAAAGACAAAAAGAATGTTCAACATGAAAGAGAATAAAAAGGGATTCAAGGAAAGAAAAGAATGAAAGGTGTGGAAAGTTGAAAAAGGAGAAAAGGTTTGAAATGTACAAGAAAGAGTGACAATGTGTCTCTCTAACCCCTTAGAAAGAAGTGAAATGACTCAAAGAGTCAAGTGAATGTGCTCCAAATGTAACAAAAGAAGTGCTTAAGGGAAGATGGAACTTACTTATATCAAACATTTCCTACCCTGAACCAAAATCCTTCACAATGTCTCCAAAAAAGCCCTATATGATCTTGAGATGAATGATCTTACATTAGTGGATACTCACATAAGGGTAAAGCATATGGTACTTAGAGTCGGTCTTGTGACTTTTCTTTTTGAGATATGAGTGAATTCCCATTAACATCGTAATGTATGGTACTTAGAGCCGGTCTTGTGACTTTTATTTTTGAGAGATGAGTAAATTCCCATTAACCTCGTAATGAGTGCCATTATTCTAAAGGTGAGGTTTGCAACGCTGAGGATGTGTGAGTTTGGGTTCCGCAATGACCAAAGTAATAGAAAAGAGTTCTTTGGTGTGTTGAGTCAATTCTTGATGATCTTTTGTCACACTTAACCCATAGAGTTTCATAGAGTAAAAGTTGTTAATGATTCATTTGTACTAAGGGCAATTGTTCGTCCCAATTGATGCTAGATTAGGTTACTTTAGGACAGCTGAAAATTTCTTGGATTGCTTGAGGACAAGCAAAAGCTTAAGTTTGGGGGAGTTAATAACTAGGGACTTTGATGCATTTTATACTCCTTCTTGCTTATGTTTTGATTGGAAATTCATACAAAAATAGTCCCAAAAGGCTCATAAGTTGTGCTTGATTGCAGGTTTGATCAACAAAGCAACAAGATATCAAAGATCAGCTCAAAAGGAGTGAAACTTGCACAAGTACCAAGACAAGACAAAGATCAGAAAGAACAGTCCCAATGCGGCCATACACCATTCTGTGCGGTCCGTACAAGGAAATTCAGAGAGTTTGATTTCCAGGCAAAGAGGCAGTGCGGCCGCACTGAGATCAATGCGGCCGCACTCGACTTTGTGTGGTCCACAGAGCCAAGAATCAGAGAAGTGCCAAGTTGGAGTTTTCAAGCCAATGCGGTCCGCTCTCCATTTTATGCGGACAACACTAGAAGATGCAGTTCTTTCTCTGCGGTCCGCAGTGCCTGAGTTCAGAGAGAAGGGATTTTAAGTTCAGAGCCCTAGTGCAGTCGCACACCATTTTGTGCGGTCCGCACTAACCTCGCAGGGGAATTTTGTCCAGAATTGTTAGCTTAGTATAAATAGCTTCTTTTTCATTTTTAGGTCAAGCAGAAAGTTTCAGAACATAGCTGCGCTCGTGGGTTCGAATATTTTAGCCATTTTGGGCAATTTTGTCTACATTTTATCATTGAATCTTGTTGTTTATCTTAGTAATTAATTAATATGATTTTTTCTTTATCTATTTCTTGCTTTTCTTCTTTAAATATGAGTAGCTAGACCCATAAGCTAGGGTTGTGGCTCAACCCTAGAGTGGGTAATTGATGGGTCTTTTATTTTAGGGCTAAATTCACTATGGGTGTTTGATATTTGGGTCAATAAATCATGGTTAATTGTTTAATTAGTGGTTGCAAAAACTAGTTTGTGTTTAGTTAACTTGAGTTCTTCTTGAGAAAGAGAGCCTAAGTCTCCGAAATTGATCCAACAAGGAATTGTGGCGTACTCAAGAGATTGATAGCCACTTCTTTGTGGATATCGATCCCGACCCTAAATCGGATAAAAGCCGCTCTGACCCTCTCTCGCTACTTAATTAGTGGTGCGGTGTAGGCCGCGATCAAGCACCATCTTGAGGCTAGACCGAAATGGGAATCTTTTACCCTTCGAGCGTTGTGCGACAACGTCATTCGTATGGCGCAGCTGTGAAATGACCAAGATGATCTTGCTGGTACACTTCTTCCAAAGTGATAATGGCCTTGTTGGAATGAACTGGCCTTGAAAGTAGGCGAACAATCGCCCTTGCTCTATATATGAGTTTGCTCTGCCCCTATCTCCGGGATTCTGTTATTTTAAGCAGCTATCCCTTTCTATAAAGTTCTTTCTCCTTGCTTCAGTTCTTTCACCATTTTAATTAAAGCTTTCGCCTAAGTTCCCATTTCCCTTTTCTTGTTCCACCACAGTTATGGCTACTACACCCAATCTTGTTCACCCAAAAGAGGAGAGTTTCACCTCTGCTTTCAGCTCGGTTGGTGGTATATCGTCGGCATCCGGTGAGCTAATCACAGAAGGTATTGTCTCGCGGAGGGACTTTACGCTAGAGAGACCTCCCAATGTTCAGGGCCATTGGGAATACGCATCGAGGTTCATTTGATCAATAGGAGAGGGTCACGTTCATTTGATCAATATGAGAGGGTCACCTCGAGGCAGTGATGAGAGAGTGCAGGTGGGGAGAAGAAGTGGTATTGCAGGTACCTTCCCCGGAAGAGAGTATCATGGCTCACGTAGAGGAATTCCTGAACGTATACATGTACCCCTTTATGTTGGGCCCCTACGATAGAGCCATGCTCAACTTTTGTCAAAAATATCGGGCTATCCTGGCATAGGTTCACCCATTGTTCCGGAGGGTAGTATTGATGATGAGGTTCTTTTCATACGAATCCGGGCTTGAACCCTTAGCCATCGCATTAGACTGTATCGTCCCTTTCATTACTGATGACTGATAATTTTTTGATGTCGATCCGCCAGGACCTTTATTGTTGATGATGAAGAAGATAGGGATCGAGGGTCGATGAATCAGTTCATCTGAGTATGAACTAACGATATTATCCCCACGGAGTTCCTACCATTTCCCGAGAAATGGAAATACGTAAGTGGTACACTTGTGTTTCTATCATTTTTGCTCGCGGTGGAGGCAGTTTTTTAAAGACGCTTTCCTTTTCTTTTTTGTAGCGGTCCCGTGACTGCCATACGAGGTCCCCAACCTGATGGATTGGGCTTGGAAGCTGGCTGTTCGCTCGACCTTTGAAGAGCGTAAGTGGAGAGATCTGTCCAAGGGTAGATGGGAGGCAAAACACCACGGTACGTAATGTGTGTTTTGTCCTCTTTGAAAGGTCCTTTAATTTATGTGTACTAACTCTGCCATTGTAGGTATTTGGGATTTTTTCGAGACGAGGACGTGCCTCCTCGGAGAAGAGGAAGGGTCGTCAGCTTCGGGACCGAGGAATAACAAGCAGAAGGAACCCTCACATGGAGAGGGTGCGCATCGCGAGACAAGTCCTACCCGGAGGCCTAGAGAAGATTTATTAGCCGAGCCTACAGCACCCGAGGCTTCTGGCCTTAGAGAAATAGTTCATCCTCCTTTGCCGTCGTCTTCCTTTCCTGTCGAAGGTACTTCGTGAGATAAGGATTTTCTGTTGCTGTTTTCTTCTCATATGGAAGGTACTTAGAGGGACGTTTAAGGCCAGGGGCCGCCTAACTCAAGCTAGGTCTTGAATGATCACATTCTTATTGGGAACGCCTCTGCTGGGTCCGATGAGACCAGGCCGGTAGGTGCGCGCTCAACTTTTAAGGAGGCTCAAAGGCTTTATTCTATGGTGAGTTTTGGCCGATTGTATTGGATTTTCAGTTTTGCTCTTTTATTTTCTTATGGAGCTCCTTTTTCATAGTCCTTTGACATGTTTAAGTCCAAGCTGATTCGCCATGAGGCCACATTGCAAAATGCCTTGGACGGGGAGAAATCCCTCAGGCTTCTTTGTGACAGAATGGGAGAGGAGTTAGTATAATTGCGGTACAAGGCGAGTCAGAGCTAGAACTATGAAAGCTACCTCGAGGGACATGTAGCCTCTGCTCCGAGGGGGTTCATGTTTCTCCTTACGCCCTATGAGATTAATATTTTGATATTTTAGCTGCATAGAAAAATGGAGGACTTGGAACGTCTTTGCGGCAAAGTTGATCAGGCCAAGTGTGAGTGTGATGAGCTAAAGGCTCAGGCAGATGCCCAAGTTGTGGCCAAGAAGAATTCTTTGGATAAGGCTTCTGCCCCCTAGGTGCATGTCCAAAATGTTCGTGAAAATAACTCGGTCCAAATAAGCATGATCGTAAGGCTCGAGTCTTAGCTTTTAGAGATGAAGGCCGAGGTCGTGGATGCTCGGCTTGATGCTAAAGAGATTCGAGCTAAAGCCGATAAGAAAGTGGCCATCTATTTAAAATACTCTACTGATGTTCGAGCTATGTTGAGAGGGGCTTCTGATCAGGAGAACAGAAGAAATGAATATGCCCAGTGCAAATCCCAGAGGGAAACCTACGAGGAAATCCATGCTAGGGGTTCGATCTATTGGAAGAGATTGAAAAGGCCAAGGCGGATGAATATGACACCAAGTTCCTCATGTCTGATGTCGAAGATAATGAGGGAGAGGCTGATGGGGCCATAGTCCCCAAGGGGAAAGTAGGCTAGGCTTTTTATTTTTTTTAATTCTTTGTAAAGGGCTCTCAGAGAGCTTTTGTAAATGTAGCCTTGCATTGTTTCATATGTGCATATATAAAGAAACCTTTCGGTTTTCTCCTTCCATGAATTTACATTTGCTTGTGTATGTCTTTCTTCATCTTGAATTTATACGTTTGTCGATGATTTTCCAAGTGAACTGGACTTTGGGGAAAAACCCTTAGGTTTATAAATCGGCCCTGAGGCTTGTTGGGATGGCTCATAAGCTTTTACGCATTTGCCCTTGGCATTTTTTAGTTAACCGTTTCGGTCTCGGTGTTCGAGTTGAATTTCGGCTCGGGCTTATTGACCCATAAGTTTTTGAATTTTAAGCTGGCCCTTAGGCTCTTACGCGTTAGGTCGGTACGACCTCTAATATGGGTTGGCAATAGTGGCTCTTACACGTTGGTTAATACGACCTATAATATGGGCTGGCGACAGTGACTCTTATGTGTTGGGTCAGTATGACATCTAATATAGGCTTTATTTTTCCCTCGTGAAAGACTTTTTGAAGTTTTTGAGTTTGCCCGACTCTTCGACGGTTCGATAAGAACCTCGATTGTGAGCCGTTTATGCAGCGATAGATGAGCACCTTCGGCTCGAGCTTATTGACCCATAATGTTTTTGAATTTTAAGTTGGACCTTAGGCTCTTACGCGTTGGGTTAGTATGACCTCTAATATGGGCTGGCGATAGTGGCTCTTACATGTTGGTCGGTACGACCACTAATATGGGTTGGCAATCGTTGCTCTTACGTGTTGGGTCAGTATGACCTCTAATATAGGCTTTATTTTTCCTCGTTAAATACTTTTTGAAGTTTTTGAGTTTTCCAAACACTTCGACGATCGATAAGAACCTTGATTATGAGCGATTTATGCAGTGATAGATGAGCACCTCAGTAGGTTTTGCTCGATGGCTGAATGGTTTTGAAGCCTTTTGTTTGGAGTTGATATGATCGAAGTTCTTTTGCTTAAGCCTTGAGTAGCCTGATTAAGCATTTCTTTTTTAAGTAAATTGAAGGCCTATGATTTTATAGCGACGGTCGGGCGTCACCGAGTCAAGTGAGTTTGGCTGGAGCCTTGTGACCGTAATCATTTGTGTTTTTCCGTAGCCTTTCAGTTCCCGGGTGAAGTAGTTTCGACGTTTATATCGACGATATGTTTTTTTAGAGGTGTAAGAAGTTTGAATATATAGCCTTAACTTTAAGATGGAGATTATGCCTTTTGTAAGGTCTTATAAATTTTAACATGTCGTACTTGAGGTCTTACATATTTGGTTACTTGGTACAAGTATAACGCATGCCTTGCTTGAGGTCTTACAAATTTGTTATTGCCTTATGAATGTCTTATGGGATCGAGGTTACCCGCATGGGCTCTTATAGTCTCGAGTTTTTGACAAATCGATGAGGCGACAGTCGCCGACAGTCCCCGAGACATCGAAAGTTTTTTGGCGTTGCCTCATTGAGGGCTTATGAGTTTGAAGTTTCCGACCCGAAGGTCATATGGTTTCGAGTTTTATTTTGAAGTCAATCCCCGAATATTCGAAACATTTCTGGCCCTGGAGCCATTTTTTGTAAAAGTAGCAGACTTCTTCGAAGCGTAAAGTGTTTTGCTGGAGGAGAAAATATTCTTTGATTACTTGGAACAAGTATATATGTTTGGTTCTTCTATGCCGACACGGTTCATTCGACCATTTGGCCGGATACATCATTTTCCTACCGAGGCCCTTTTTGACTCATCTTGGCTTCTTCGAGGGGGTGATCTCCCAGGGGAATGCCCCCAGTATTCGAGGGTGATTGAAGAAAAGCCTTGAATACTTGTTGAGTTCTCCTTAGGTAGCATATAGATGTTTCCTCGTTAAAAATCTTACTGTTAAAACCCATATTGTGATAAAATCCAATGGAAGGAAGAGAATGCAATGCATGCTTTAAAAACCCAAGGTTGTCTAGTCGGGGGGTGTTTCGGTGTTTTCTATCGGACACCTTAGCAGTAGTAGCGTTTTAGCATTGATATGTTACGATTGCTTGGAAGTTGTTCGCCTTCCATGGTACCAAGCTTCTAGGACTCTTCGCCGATCACTCTGAGGACACGATATGGTCCTTCCCAGTTTTGGCCTAGCTTTCCTTCATTAGGGTTTCGAGTTTTTAAGGTGACTTTCCTTAGGACTAGGTCGATGTCACGACCCCAATCCCGATTATGAGGGCGCCCAACACCCTGCTAGGCAAGCCCGGCCATTCACAACATTTTTTTTTCATTTCTTATATAGATTATAGACGTATTTAACACAGGGAATTTACTTAAAACATTATCTCAAAAGTCTAGAAATATCCATAAATATGCGGAAGTTCAATTTAAAAGATACTACAACATAGCCCAATAGAATCCGGTGTCACGAATCTGAGCCTCTAATACAGAATTTCCACCTATTATAAGTCTGTGTAGGAAATACGGAATAAAAGATAGAGATAGAAGGGAGAGATCAAGGCTGCGAACGCCATGCAGCTACCTCGATACACCAAGATATTGCTGCTCAGCTAAACAATTCCTCACTCAGCCTATGGTGTACCTGTATCTGCACACAAGGTGCAGGGAGTAATGTGAGTACTCCGACGCAGTAAGTAATAAACACAAATAAGCTGAGAAAACGAAATCATGGAAAAATACAAAGTAAACTATAACTGGCAGTTTAGAATATTTAATAGTGAAGAAACAAGTCAATGAAATCAGAGTACAGAATCTAAGGCAGGTATAACAGATAAAGAACAATGCATGAGTGCAATTCAATGCATATGAAGGTACACTTTGGTACCCACTGCGGCGTGTAGCCCGAGCCATCCATTTATTTATCGTCGACGACGCTCACTTGGGGTGTGTACAGACTCCGGAGGGGCTCCTACAGCCCAAGCGCAATATCAAGCCATCTCGTGGCATCAACCAGGCTCTCGGCCTCAATATCAATATCATCCACCAGGCTCTTGGCCTCAAGATATATGTAATCAACCAGGCTCTCGACCTCAATATCAATATCACACTGCTGCGGCGCGCAGCCCAATCCATACTCAGTCCAGAAATCATCATAAGCCCCTTGGGCATTGGTAAAACAGTAGTTCTCAACCCAAAATATCATTTAGAAATATCATTTAAGTTTCCAAATCTTAGAAAGATGGCTGAGTTTGCAAAAAAGTATTTAAAACCTTGGACTGAGATCAAATGATATGCAAAATATGCGAAAACGGTGATATCAATCCCTGAAGGATTCAAATAATTGGAACAAAGCCCAAATGTAACAATTACTTCCAAGTAAAGATGATTCTCAATTAAGTTCTAGCCAAAAACACGGTAAAAACATCGCTCGGGACGGACCAAGTCACCATCCCCAATAACAAACGACCCCGCACTTGTCATAGAGCGCATGTCTCACCTCAATAAAGCATTACGATGTGAAATTTCCGGCGTTTCAAACCCTCTGGACATCATTTACATCAATTAATCACCTCAAGACGGCCAAAAGTCTAGCTCGCTATGCCCTTGCCTCTCAAATTGGCCTCCTCGTGCATCGAATCTGACCAAAATCACACAAACATTGATGAAGCTCGATTTCTAAAAGATGGGGTTTTAGCCATACATATCTGAAATTCGCCCCTTAATGATACTACAATGATCCAATACAGTTATGTAACTTCAATCTACAATACAACATTTAATATGGCCAATATTAGTACTAAATCCCATAAGTTATGCCATTTAGGCCTATTATCAAACATCCTGTATGCATAGATATTTACACCTCATAACTATAGTATTGGTTCCTCCAACTATCACCATTAACCAACAATTCATCCCACTATTATTCTTTAACAATTTATACTCCTAACATCACATGTGTGATCAACCATTCACACCCAAACCAACAAAATTCCATCAAATAAACACCTTTAAATCCCTACCATGTTCATGTATTTAAATTGGGAATTTATGGTCTCCAATCACCATACCATAAGTTGTAATACATGATTCATACTCATAATTCCATAATAACTCCATATATGTAAGTCTAAGGTGTAGGATTACCTCTTGTAGACCAAATCTAGAAAGACAACTTTGGGGTGTTCTTGAGATTTTTGAAGAAATCCTATGAAATCCAGTCAAAAACATGTTGTAACTAGAGATTGAGAAGTGAAATCACCATGAAAACACACTTAAAAACTCACCTTAGATGTGCAATTGGATGCCTTGGTCGAGTTGGGGTGTAGAGGAAGCCCTAAGCTTGAGAAATATCTCAAATTCTCTTATTTCAGGTCCTTAGGTGTATTTAGAAGCCTCCCACTAGCGCGATCGCGCACCTGGTCGCGCTAAAGTAGGGCGACGAAGGCAAAAACTTCGCAATATGCGCGTCCACTAGCGCGATCGCGCACCTGGGTGTGCTAGTGACACATGCCGAGTAATATGGTCATAACTTTCTCTATACACCTCCAAATGATGAACGGTTTGTTGCGTTGGAAACTAGACTCAAAGGGATTTAGTTTGATAGGTTGTGGATCAACCAACACCTTATATAACTGTATATATGATCTTTAAAGTGAGGTCTTGTGCGCACTCATTTACAACTTTCGTCTATTATGAAATTTTCCAACTTCAAAAGTTCCCGTTAGCCATCCGAAATCACCCGAGGCCCCCGGGACCTCAACCATAAATACCAAAACCTCCTAAAACATCATAAAAACTTGTTTCAATCATCAAAACGTCACAAACAATGCCAAAACCATCAAATTACATCGAATTCAAGCCTAAGTTCTTCTAAAACTTCCAAAACACACATTCGATTAAAAAACAAACCAAACCAGGCCTGAATGACCTAAAATTTTTCACACATATCCCAAATCACCTAACGAAGCTACAGAAACTCTTAGAATTTCATTCCGACTCTCGGATCCAAATCTCACCTATCAACCGGAAATCGCCAAAATACTAACTCTGCCAATTCAAGCCTAATTCTACACCGGACCTCCAAAATTACTTCTGGTCACACTCCTAAGTCAAAAATCACCTCCCGGAACTAACTGAATTGTCGTAGTTCACATCCAAGCCCTCTAACTCATAATTCAACATCTGGTTGACGTTTTCAACTTAAGCCTTCTTAAAAGAGACTAAGTGTCTCATTTCTTATCAAAACCCCTCCAAACAAACTCAATCACATAAGATACAGATAATGAAGCATAAAGAAGATGAAAATGAAAAAAAATGGAGCAGTAACTCATGGGACGACAGGCCGGGTCATCACATCCTCTCCAACTTAAACAAACGTTCGTCCTCGAACATGCCCAGAGTTATTCCAAAAGCCAAACAATCACTGAATAACCTTGCCATGCATAAACTCGGGGGTGATCCCACATCACCCTATCTCATATAGGTCCGACAATGCATTGTAACTGAAATTTCACAACACAATCTAGCCCATAACCTTAGAACCACATTTCCATTTTCGAAATCATACACAAGGTCAGAATCTCACATCTATATTTAGAATAAGCCTGAACCAGCTGTAATAACCGATACCTACAACCTCAGGTGCAATTACATGATAGACCACATAACTCAAACGCTTGCAGTGATAACTTCTAATCACAGCAGTTGCACACAACACCCGAATATTGATAGAAAACTCTTATCAACTAAAGTCTCATCTCAACACTTTTATATATTGCCAATGATAACTAAATCACGCGGTAAGCCATAACCATTTCCCATATCAACCATTCATGAAGCCACTTCTCTTTTTGGCAAATGCTACATCAAATTTCTAAGCCGAAGCTCGATATTATGCTTCCAACATGCTAAAATCGAATCTGTTCGTATTCATTAATGATCCCACTGATCTCTTCTAATACAACACACTATTCTGGTGACATGACATATCAATACATGCCTAAGCCACAACTCACACAATACGCACGCCAATAAGCAACAGTCCGAGCATACTCAATTCATAAAAATGACTCAAATAAAAGAGTTGTACATCAAGCTCACCGGCACCACCACCACACAAGGCTGAGAATCTGTCTCACATCATATAAATAGAACACACGAATCTAACCCGGAAGGTCATAGCTTCGCAGCCATGCTCGATCCTATCCAGACACTAGTTCACATGAGACGCCCCAAGTCACCATGCTCAAAATCATCAACCAAGCGCAATTTGATATCTAGTACGACCAGTGAATCACCACAATTTGATATCTAGTACGACCAGTGAATCACCATACCCACGGAGAAGTACATGATACAATTCCATACCAGTAAACTTTAATATTGCACCATCCGTCTACCCCAGAAAGGGAAAAATACCACAAAGAAGAAAGTCGTTTTGCAAGTTCCACAAGTACCATCCCAACGATATGCTATGAGATCATCAATCAAAATGGAACCAAGATACATGAATAGAATAATAATAACTAGCTCTTCTATAGCTCACATTGACATCAACTTCACGATCAACTTAGTTTCCAAAAACATAATCCACCTGGCACATTCACAGACCTTCAGTCCAAGCATATCATATAGGAGCAATCCAACAAGTATAACTGTATATGCTGAATGAAATAAGATTCTCATGCTCTTGGACTGGCATAAATAACACTCTATATCATAGGCATGAGCAAACTATGTTGTCACAGCTCAAACCAGCACATTAACGCAGAATTAGTAATTACCAAGTTTGTTCCGGAATTTAGCATCTTGGAAATCTGAAGTGTAGTCCGGATAGTTCTTAACAAAGTTACGAATACAAGAAACATTATTCCTTAAGTTCAACATCCCACTCTAGGCATATCATAGCCTACGCATCTTCTGAGCATGAATATTGGCTCAGTGTTTGCACACAGGTTCAAACCTCACATATATTCGCGCTTACAGCGCATGGTTATCACCATCAATTAGCTCGACTTGTACATCCAAAGAGTTTAGGTAAGACACTCACCTCAAACATGCCACAATCCCGAAATCGTATATTTTTGAGAATTCCCCACCTCTGAATTCCTAGATTACATAAATAACCGTAACTGATCACAACCTCAACACTCAATAACTGACACATCCCTCAAGTACGATCATTTCATGATAATTATTCTCAAAATTTTCCTACAATACATAGCAAGATCGAAATATTGGCAATCGATCAACCAAGTGGGTGTTGTAATACCAATAGACATTTGTTGGTTAAAATATAGTACACACCCTTCTCAGGTCTTACCAAGCTGTTATAACATTCATCTAAATACCTGAAACTGATTATTCCATCCAGAACTCGTGACCCTCCCTTTAATAATAAACGGCCACCTTGCACATGAAGATATTAAGCATGTACCATACACCACGTCTATCATGTCATCTTGTTGCAAACAAAAAATCTCATTAGAATTTATGGGTTGTAGGAAAATTTCATTCCGTGCAGTTAAAAATCTTCTATTTTCTCCCATATAGAAGGATTTCACAATATACAATATGTTCCTCGCATCGATAGAAGATATCCGGTTCGAACTATGGTAAAAACCATCAAGAAAACTTTCAAATCTGCTCACACATACCCAAGTTATCAATACGAAATTCCTCTGGCTTGACCAGGCCATGTAGGTCACCAACCCAAAAATATTGCCACAAAACATCTGTAAAGCATCACAATATACGGTATATGAATCTGAAGTTGTTGGCAAAACCAACACTGGATGTAACGACCTGACCGGTCATTTTGAGTACTAGCACTTGGTTCAGCAGTCGCTGGCCATGAACAACTTCATTTCAGGTATTATGACTTGTGTGTATGGTCGGGATTGAAATTCAAGAAGTTCGGAGTTAAATTTAAATGAAAAATTCTCATTTCAAAAGCCTTAAGTTGGGGAAAATGGCTAAGAATCGAATTTTTGGTAAATGACCTCGAAATCAAGATCTGAAGGTTCCAGCAGGTTCGTATGATGATTTAGGACTTGGGCGTATGCCGGATTGGGTTTTGGATAACCCGGGAGCATTTTGGCGCCTATTGTGTAAGTTAGCATTTTGGAAAAATTTTCTTAAGTTTGTCTTGAAGTGCATTTCAGCGTTATCGATGTCCGTTTGGGATTTTGAGACTTGGAGTAGCTCCGTATGGTGATTATGGAGTTGGGAGTGCGATCGGAAGTGAATTAGGAGGTCCGTAGGTCATTTTGAAGCCATTTGGCTAAAGATAGAAATTTGAAGGTTTTTGAGAAGTTTGACCGAAAGTGGACTTTTTGATATCGGGGTCGGAATCCGATTCTAGAAGTTGGAGTAGGTCCATAATGTCAAATATGACTTGTGTGCAAAATTTGAGGTCAATCGAACATGATTTTATAGGTTTAAACATCGGAAGTAGAAGTTGGAAAGTTCAAAGTTCATAAAGCTTGAATTTGAGGTTGATTTATGATTTGAGCGTTGTTCGACGTGATTTGAGGCCTCGAGCAAGTCCGTGATGTGTTTCGGGATTGGATAGTAAGTTTGGTTGGGGTCTCGGGGGCCTCGGGTGGATTTCGGGTGGATAACGGATCGAATTCGGAGTTTGAAGAGGTGCTGAAGCTACTGCTTCTGGTATTTTCGCTTCTGCGGAAAAGGGGACCGCAGAAGCGGTATCACAGGTGCGAAGGGGAGACCGCAGAAGCGGTTTTGGTTGGAGCTGTAGGGATCCGCAGAAGCGAACCGTGCCTGCGATGTGGAAAACCACAGAAGCGGAAGGCCTGGGTATAGATGGAATCCGCAGAAGCGGCAAGCTATCCGCAGAAGCGGGACCGCGGAAGCGGACATGGCTCCGCAAAAGCGAAAATTGCTGGGCAGTAGGCTTGTTTTAAAATCGTGATTGGGAGTTCATTTCTCTCATTTTTCATGGCTTTGGGCGAATGTTGGATAGCTTCAAAGAGGGATTTTCATCTGCTATGCTAAGGTAAGTGATTCCCACTCACTTTAGAGTTAAATACACCAATTATGTATGGATTTAAGCAAGAATTAGTGTAAAATTGAGGTTTTGGAGGAAAACCTAGAAAATTATATTCTTGGAATTTAGCCACGATTTTGGATATGGAATTTAGAGAAAATGATATATTTGAGTTCCTAAGGTCATGGGTAACCTTTATCTTCGAGAAATTTCAGAATTCGAGCACGTGGGCCCGAGGGCATTTTGGTCATTTCACTAAGCGGAGTTGGGAATTTGTATAATTTGAATTGTTGACAAGTATTTGAGCATGTTCTCATTATTTTGTCGTTAATTGGCTAGTTTTGGTGCATTGTGCGTCGGTTCAAGCCTTCGGAAGAATGTAGAAATGCCGGTTATGAGTCTTCGGAGCGAGGTGAGTCTCCTTTCTAATCTTGTGAGGGGGAATTTAACCCATAGGTGAAATAATTGATTATGTGCTCTTATGTGTGTGGGCTACGTACGCACGAGGTGACGAGAGTCCGTGTGTAGCAACTATTATACTATTATCCGGGTAGTTAGGACCCATCAGCATGTTATACTGGATTAATTATGAACCCATTGATAACTTGAATTGTTTAAATCACCTTTGATTAGTAAATGAATCTTAAAAAAAAAGAAATTAAACATCATTTCCTGAATTGTTAAATAGTGAAATTGCCTTAATTGGATAAATATCCCTGATAAATTCTCAATTGGCTATTTGAGCATGTATTTTATGTGTACCTGCGTCGCATGCGTGATTCGCGAGCAGGGTATGTGTTTATTTATGGAACGGACCGAACGCCTCGGAAGATTTAAATAGATGCATCTATTGGTTCGAGCCGCTTGACCCTCGGCAGTGCACAGTTTACATTCCTATTGGATCGGGTCGTCGCCTCGGTGTGATTTGCGCATGTTATTTGTCAATTGAGAATTGTAAATGTGGATTTGGCCCTTCGTAGCTTGGTATAAATTTATAAGATAATAAATAATAAACCTTGGAAGCCCTTGCTTAATTGTTGAAGGTGTTTACCTATTTTCTGGCTTCGCGAATTTGAACTACTTTATAAATCCATGATTTTTCTCGCATTTCTAGAATATTGTTAATTGACCTCGAGTGAGTGTCGAAGTTGGTCATCTCGTCTATACTCCTTCGAGATTAGGCGGGATACTCACTGAGTACACATTGATTACCTACTCATACTACACTTCTGTGCATTTTTGTTGCACGGGCATATTTTCCTCTAGCAGCTTACTGGGCATAGTAGCATGGATGACTCTGGGACTAGGTGAGCTGCATTGTTCGAGACGACCCGCAGCTAGTGTAGTTCCTTTCAGCATTTTTATTATTTATTCCTTATCCACTGTATTTCGGACAGATGTTGTATTTTACTTTCCTTATCGATAGTTGCTCATGCACCTGTGACACCAGGTTTTTGGGATGGATTTCGAAGGATTGTACTAATTGTCATTATTTAAATTTGAATTCAAGTAGTGATCTTTTATTTATGAAAATGGAAGGAAAACCTTAGATTTTCAAAAGTATTAAAAGAGGATTCAATTGATAATTGTGTTGGCTTTCCTGACAGAGGTGTCCGGCGCCACCACGACCCTTAGTGGATTTTGTGTCGTGACACTGGAGCTGTGGTCAAAGTTGTCTTGAGCTTCTGAAAGCTCTTCTCACACTCATCCGACCATACAAATGGTGCACCCTTCTGAGTCAACTTGGTCAAGGGAGATGCAATGGATGAAAAATCCCTTACAACTGGGATAGAATCAATACTAGGAGTCTCAGCTCCAACATCTCGCACAAAAGATAGATATGACAGACAACCCTTCCCAACTATACGCTGGGCTTTCAAGAAAGAACTTACTCTGCTAGGAACATAATCAGTCATACCACGCTATTATTTCGGCGGTACACCCGGCATAGCTAAAGTAATCGTCTTATCATGACAATCTATAATAGCATGACACGAAGATAACAAATCCATGCCTCATATAGCATCAAGTCAACCATGCTCAATAGCAATAGATCAACTCGGGTCTCCAGACCCTCAATAATCACAACACATGACCGATACACATGGTCTACCACAACAGTATCGCCCACCGAGGTAGATACATGAACAGGTAAAGAAGGAAACTCCCGAGGCGTACCCAAATAATGAGCAAAATATGAGGACACATAAGAAGAGGTGGAACCAAGATCGAATAATACCGAGGCATCTCCGTGGCAGACTGGAACAATATAGCTCTTAACCATGCAATCAACTTAATTAATAACAAACTCCCCAACTTGGCTCAAAGCCATAGATCAAAACGCATCAATAAATCATAATGCACATACTCTATTGTTGCCGTAATACCATAGTGATATTGAACTCACTCCTTCATAAACTTGTGGAAACACAAATCTTCTGGAATTTTAACTCTTCTGCAATTCTTGCATTCACTCACACAACAGTTAAGCACACTCTCTAAGCGGCCCAATTTAGATTTCAACGCATGTTCTTCGCTTGTAAATGAGATCTTCTAATAGACAACATAAGGATCATACCACCAGAGAACACTCCGCATGAGATAACCCACCTGTTTTGCCTCTAATTAACATTTTGTATACCTTCCACTATCATACACATTACACAGTCACTTAATCTTCCCGAGTCTAAACTCATACCGTAACATGAAATTTACTTCACTCCAAATAGAAGACATGAAAAGATTCTTCACTCGCCTATAACTCGGGGCTACACATCCTATCACAATCGAAGTCATACACTCAATAGTTCATCTATCATCCAGTAGACCTCCCTCGTCACTTCCAATTCATATAGATATATCTCGCAGTACTAACATACTCATCACGTAGCTATCCAGCCATCATTCCTACTAATAGGAACAAATACCGGACATATAAGTTCAAAACACTTGCTCGCATAATTAGCACCTCGGTGCTCAAGCCATAGGCAAAGATCCGGCCTCAAGTCCTCCAGACTGGCCTAACATCAAACTCACAGAGATCACATCTCGCCCTTCGATCGGGGAATTACAAGCCATCAAGGCACATCTAATACCGAGCGCTCGTTCGCACAAACGATCGCGTGGAAGGAAATGTAAGAGTTACTTTTCAAGCTAAATCAAGGACGCACGATAAGAATTTCAAAAATATGAAGTTTTTCCTAAAGGTTCTGCAGCCTATCGAGGATAAATACAGACGTCTCCGTACTGATCCGCGAGACTCTACTAAACTGGCTCATGACTCGCGAGACCAATTAACCTAAGCTCTGATACCAACTTGTCACGACCCCAATCCCATTCATGATGGCGCCCAACCCGACCATTCACAACCTTTTTTTTTCATTTCTTATACAGATTATAGATGTAATTAACATAGGGAATTTACTTAAAACATTATCTTAAAAGTCTATAAATATCCATAAATATGCGGAACTTCAATTTAAAAGATACTACAACATAGCCCAATAGAATCCGGTGTCACGAATCTGAGCCTCTAATACAGAATTTCCACCTATGATAAGTCTGTCTAGGAAATACGGAATAAAAGATAGAGATAGAGGGGAGAGATCACGGTTACGAACGCCATACAGCTACCTCGATACTCCCAGATATTGCTGCTCAGCTTAAAAAATCCTCACTCAGCCTGTGGTGTACCTGGATCTGAACACAAGGTGCATGGAGTAATATGAGTACTCCGACCCAGTGAGTAATAAACATAAATGAAGGCTGAGAATAGAAAATCATGAAAAAATACAAAGTAAAATATAACTGTTAGTTTAGAACATTTAATAGTGAAGCAACAAGTCAATGAAATTAGAATACAGATACTAAGGCAGGTATAACAAATAAAGAACAATGCATGAGTGCAATGCAATGCATATGACAGTACACTCTGGTACCCACTGCGGTATGGAGCCCGAGCTATCCATTTATTTATCGTCGATGGAGCTCACTGGGGGTGTGTACAGACTTCGTAGGTGCTCCTACAACCCAAGCACAATATCAAGCCATCTCGTGGCATCAACCAGGCTCTCGGCCTCAATATCAATATAATCAACCAGGCTCTCGGCCTCAATATCAATATAATCAACCAGGCTCTCGGCCTCAAGATCAATGTAATCAAATAGGCTCTCGGCCTCAATATCAATATAACACTGCTACGGCGTGTAGCCTGATCCATGCTCAATCCATAAATCATCATAAGCCCCTTGGTCATTTGTAAAACAGTAGTTCTCAGCCCAAAATATCATTTAAGTTTTCAAATCTTAGAAAGATGGTCGAGTTTGCAAAACAGAATTTAAAACCTTGGACTGAGATCAAATGATATGCAAAATATGCGAACACGGTGATATCAATACCCGAAGGATTCAAATAATTGGCATGAAGCTCAAATGTAACAATTACTTCCAAGTAAAGTTGATTCTCAATTATGTTCTAGTAAAATATGTGGTAAAAACATCACTCAAGACGGACCAAGTCACAATTCCCAATAACAAATGACCGCGCACTCATCATAGAACGCGTGTCTCGCCTCAATATAGCATTACAGTGTGAACTTTCTGGGGTTTCAAACCCACAGGACATCATTTACATCAATTACTTACCTCAAGATGGCCAAAAGTCTAGCTCGCTATGCCCTTGCCTCTCAAATTGGCCTCCTCATGCATCGAATCTGACCAAAATCACACAAACGTCGATGAAGCTCGATTTCTAAAAGACAGGGTTTTAGCCATACATATCTGAAATTCGCCCCTTAATGATACTTCAATCTACAATACAACATTCAATAGGGCCAATATTAGTACTAAATCCCATAACTTATGCCATTTAGGCCTATTATCAAACATCTTGTAGGAATATATATTTGCACCTCATAACTATAGTATTGGTTCCTCCAACTATCACCATTAACCAACAATTCATCCCACTATTATTATTTAACAATTTTTACTCCTAACATCACATGTGTGATCAACTATTCACACCCAAATCAACAAAATTCCATCAAATAAACACCTTTAAACTCCTACCATGTTCATGTATTTAAATTGGGAATTTATGGTCTCCAATCACCATACCATAAGTTATAATACATGATTCATACTCGTAATTCCATAATAACTCCATACATGTAAGTCTAAGGTGTAGGATTAGCTCTTATAGACCAAATCTTGAAAGATAACTTTTGGGTGTTCTTGAGATTTTTGAAGAAATGCTATGAAATCCAGTCAAAACCATGTTGCAACTAGTGATTGAGAAGTGAAATCACCATGAAAACACACTTAAAAACCCACCTTAGATGTGCAATTGGATGCCTTGGTCGAGTTGGGGTGTAGAGGAAGCCCTAGGCTTGAGAAATATCTCAAATTCTCTTATTTCTGGTCTTTAGGTGTATTTAGAAGCCTCCCACTAGCGCGATCGCGCACCTGGTCGCGCTAAAGTAGCGCGACGAAGGCAGTGTCTTCGCAATATTCGCGTCCACTAGAGCGATCGCGCACCAGGGAGCGCCAGTGACACATGACCAGTAATATAGTCATAACTTTCGGTATACACCTCCAAATAATGAATGGTTTGTTGCGTTGGAAACTAGACTCAAAAGTATTTAATTTGATAGGTTGTGAATTACCCTACTCTTTATATAACTGTAGATATGATCGTTTAAAGTGAGGTCTTGTGCGCACTCATTTACAACTTTCGTCTATTATTAAATTTTCCAACTTCAAAAGTTCCCGTTAGCCATCCGAAATCACCCCGAGGCCCCTGGGACCTCAACCAAAAATACCAGCACCTCCTAAAACATAATACAAACTTGTTAAAATCATCAAAATGGCTCAAACAACAACAAAACCATCAAATTACATCGAATTCAAGCCTAAGTTCTTCTAAAACTTCCAAAACACGCATTCGATAAAAAACCCAACCAAATCACGTCCGAATGACCTAAAATTTTGGACACATATCCCAAATCACCTAAAAAAGCTACAGAAACTCTCGGAATTCCATTCCGACTCTCGGATCAAAATCTCACCTATCAACTGGAAATCGCCAAAATACTAACTTCGCCAATTCAAGCATAATTCTACATCGGACCTCCAAAATTACTTCCGATCACACTCCTAAGTCAAAAATCACCTCCCGGAACTAACCAAACCATCATAATTCACATCCGAGCCCTCTAGCTCATATGTCAACGTCTGGTTGACTTTTCCAACTTAAGCCTTCTTAAAAGAGACTAAGTGTCTCATTTCTTATCAAAACCCCTCCAAACCAACTTGATCACATAAGATACGGATAATGAAACATAAAAAATATGAAAATGAGGAAAATGGAGCAGTATCACATAAGACGACAGGTCGGGTCGTCACAGTCCCCGACTCGAGGATGTTGGACATTTGTTCTCCTGTTATAGTACCTTTCGATCCTTGGTTTTTGAGCGGCCATTCGGGCCAGCAAAACTTCTTGCTTTTCACCCAATAGTTCAAGAGTTGTAGTCATGGCCTCGTTGTTTGAGCTCTCGACGGTGTGTTGGAATCTGGCACTTGGTTCTCCAACCTCAACCGATATCAAAGCTTCGGCCCCATATACCAGAGAGAAAGGAGTTTTTCCTGTGCTTGATTTTGGAGTTTTTCGGTACGATCATAGCACCTCGGGTAGTATGTCTCTCCATTTCCCTTTTGCATTTTCCAACTTCCTTTTAAGCTTTGAATGATGGTCTTGTTAGTGGACTCGGCCTGACCATTTGCACACGGATGGTAGGGTGTCGACATGATTCTTTTGATTTGTGATCCTCGAGGAACTATTTTACTTTGCTTCTGATGAACTTCTTCCTGTTATTGTCACACCTCCTTTTTCCTACTACCACCCCGAAGGAGAGTATAATAAAATGAGTTTTTCCAATTAAAGGATAATCGAAACGGGATTCATTTATTAAGAGATTTAGAGTCGCCACTTGGGAGATTTATGGTGTCCCAAGTCACCGGTTTGAATCCTGAAACGAGAAAAGGGTTTGACTCTGTATTACAGTCGCGAACCAGAAATCCGAGTAAGGAATTCTGTTAACCTGGGAGAAGGGGTTAGGCACTCCCGAGTTCCGTGGTTCTAGCATGGTCGCTCAACTGCTATATTTGGCAAAACTCTAATTTAATACATGTTAAACCTATAGTGAAATTTTAGACCTATTTACCGCTTTTAGTCAATTATTAAGAAAGTGAACATCGTTTAAGAACGTATTTTTGGATCACGTCACATGAAATGCACCCGGATCCTCGACATATTCTTATTCAATGTTTTGGAATTTGGATTTGGGTCGCATAAAATTCGCACCCGTATTTAAGAAGGTAAAATTATTAAAAGCGCGCCTAAAGTAGCTAGCGTGTTATTAACTTTGCGAGAAGCCATGAAAATTTGCTAAATGGCACGTCCCGTATACTAAGTGTTTTAATATGAGCATTTAATGAGGGCCCCGCAATTTATGCTTTTCTATTTGGCAAGGCTCGTCTCATCTTATTAATTAGAGGGCAAACCTATAGCAACTATAATTTTCTATATTTTGTCTCTTATAGTAAGAGGAAAAGTCCTAGCTAATTAATATCATAGAGTTCGGGCTTCAAATTCATGTCCGGATTCAAACAAAAGGGCAAGCCTTTTAGTTTGGACCCGCTACCCAACCCAAAGGCCCAAATTGTATTATGGAATTTTAAACTTGAAGAAAAAACTGTAGGAAGAACTGACTTAGTTCGGAGCTCGACACAAATGGTGTGGGCTATACAACCTTGGCTTATGAGCAAGCCTAACAAAATTGTAAAAATAGCCTCAAACAATAATAAACAGAAGTAGTCGAATCCAGTACATTTATCAAGTTAATTCTAGATTTGCTCTTCAAATTCAAATCAGCGGAATCCTTTAGAAAAAACAATACTGAATTGCCTAATCATCGAATTCAAGGTTCCTATTTTATCGCAATATGATTTACTTATTTTTCTGAATCAGCATGCTAAACCTAACAGTTTCATCTATATGAGCATATTTGCCATTTCGTTGGACCTGAAGCTGAGCAGTCATTTCTAGCTAAGTCAATTACCGTTAAACACTATACCAGGTCATGCTAAATTCCAGGAACTATTCTAGCAATTTGAAACTGTCAAAGTCAACATTAAGACCAGCCTAAGAGCTATTGTGATCAACTAAACTTAATAGTCCAATTACACAGCTTGTCCACAGTGATGCAAACAATCCAAAATAGTCCCAACTAACATTCCAATCCAATCTAGCTTTTATTTTAAAAGTACAGGGGATCTAACGATTGAACTAGGCAACTACTTGAAAAGATAGTAAGCAATAACACAATGCGACTTCAGCAGAGCTCAAATATTAATTCTTATTCTCATGTGTGCTTGATAAGATACATCAGATCGTCTTTAGATTAGGTACCTAAAATTGAAATTCCACAGAAGGAGATGAGGATCAGCAGCAAATCGAGCAGTTAGCAGGGCAAGTAACAAGTTACAGCAATTGCATTTCAACAGTAGCACCAAAATCACTTTCAAACCCCAAAATCATTTTAAAAGCAACCCCAGGAATGAACTCATAAACTCAGCAGCAGTCAATCGATCAAAATCAAACTCAGTTAACCTCAAATTTAATCGAAATTGCACTAAACAGCTACAGGAAGATCAATGCAACAGTTTTTTTTTTTTTGAAAGTTTTCTAGTGCTTTTTTTTTTTGGTTTTTTGGATAGGATTTAAGATCTAAAAGAAGGCTTGAACTGTAAGATCATAATTTTGAGATCCTTTGATTTTACATTCAAACTGTAGAGTTCAGATTTGCAGAATGATTTTTGGGGGGAATTTTTGGATTCCCCAAATTTGTTATTCAAGGCATGTGAGTACCATTTTATAGGCACCAAGAGGTGCAGCTTCAGATTTTCAGTTTTCTATCCTAGCCCCCCATTTATTTTCCATTTAGTCCCGTACTTCCTAACTTGTTACCCAAGCTACCCCCTAAGTTGTAAAAATATGCACTAAAGTCCTATTCTAGAAGAGTCTAAGATATTCTAATGTGTTCTATAGCATTCCTCCCCCACTTTGATTACCCAAATACCCTTGAACCCTCCTAAAATTATTCACCCAGTACAGCTATATCCAAACTATTATTTAATAGGTTTAACTAAACTAAGCTTAATCTCCTAAAGATTAATTGAAATTAAACGCCAAACCATGGATTTAGTAGAGACAATTACCAATTAATTACATTAGACTAATTAACACTAGCTAGCCACGATTATAAGGTATTTGAAATTCAAACGATGCTTCAAACAGGGTCAATTAATGAATCAAAGACAGAATGAACAGGTTCGAAACACAAATTAAACTAGACTCTAAATTACCAACTCAGGATTAAACTAAATGAAACAGAATTTAAACCATTATTGGCACACACACTGACTTCAAAACTAAGAACGAAACTGAATTAACATCTATATGCATTCAAACAACAACTAAACCAATTAACAACAATTAACCAAGCCAAATTACATCACCAGGAGCAAAACAAGCACATCAAAACCAACAAGAAGTCTAAGACTAACTATCAAATAAACCATGAATTAAACTAACATAGACCAAAAAAAAGAAAAAGAAAAGAATAACAGAAATGAGAAGAAAAACTTACGGACTATCGTACTCCACAAGAAATGCCCTTCGAAATTGACTTCCAATTAATATTATATGTTTATTTTGTCAAAAATAGGCCTATAATATTAACTAGAACTCACTCTACTTTGAAAATTCCCAAACAGACTTGAAACCCAGGAACCCTAGATCTAAAATCCGTTCAGTTTCCCTTAGATTCGAGGGATTTTTGTTAGGGATTCAAAACGAGGGTGCTTAGGAGACTGCAGGCTATGAATTTGGGGAAGATTTGAGGTGGCACCGCCACTAGAGACCTAGGGCAGCGGCTAGGGTTCTTGGCTTCAAATCCTCATTCGAGAGGTTTGGGGTTTATTCGAAAGGAGAGGAATATAGAATTGGAATGAGGAGAAGGAAGATGAGTTAGGGTGTTCATTTGGAGAGAGTTGGACATTGGCGCCGCCATCACCGGCGATGGAATTAGGTGGCTGGATTAGGGTTCGGGGATACTCTGATGTGAGGAAGAGACGAAAAGGAGGGGGGTGAACGTTTCAGCATTAATATATTAGCCCACCCCACCTCTGAGCCATTTGATCAAAAGAACCTCGACGGTTCAGATCAAATTGGCTCCAAACGACGTCATTTGGTTGAAGGATGGGCAGGCCGGGTGGGCGATTGGGCCTGGACTGGGAGTTGGTTTGGGATGGAATTGGGTTTGGGCTGGGGGTGATTTCGGCCCAATTCGTGGGTCTTTAAAGCAGCCTTCTTTTTAATTGTTTTCTTTCATTTTCTTTTTCATTTTATTTTCTTTTTCTTATTTTGTATTTATATATTTTTTATTTTTTTAACATGACAAATAACAAGTTAAATACCCAATTGACTCTAAAATTATATTATTAAATTTTCAAGATTAACTAATTTCTACTTCTAAACTAAAACTTAAGACAAACTCTAAAAAGTAAAAAAAAATGTAAAGAACCATTGTTTGTCATTTTCATATTTTGTTTTGCAAACAACTTAACAACTAATTAATCCTAAAATATGAAATTACACCCTAAATGCAAATGTCACGTGTATTTTTTTCTATTTTTCGTATGAATAAAAATAGACAAATAATAATGCAAACAATTAGCAAAAAATAACACGAAATTCACAACATTGTCAAATAATGAAAGAACATCATTTTGTTTGAATCTTTGGGAATAATTCATATAGGGCAAAAATAATGTGCTCACAGTTATCACATGCTATCTCGGAAGGAATCCCAAATCGGCACATGATATGGTCCTAGATGAAGTTAATGACTTTTTTTTCTCTTATTTTCTCGAAGGCCTGCGCTTCCACCCATTTTGATAAGTAGTCGGTCATAAATAAAATAAATATAGCTTTACATTGTGCCGTTGGTAGAGGTTTGATGATGTCCATTCCCCAATTGATGAATGGCCACCGTGACAAGACCGGATGTAGTTATTCACCTGGTTGGTCAATCATCAGGGAAAATCTCTAGCATTTATCGCACTTACGGACAAATTTTTTGGTGTCCTTTTCTATGTTGTCCCAATAATAGCTGCTCTGATCACCTTTCGAACTAGGGAATCGGCACCAGAGCGATTTCTGCAGGTGCCCTCGTAGATCTCTTGGAGCACAGAATCTGTGTCTCCCGGCCTCACACATACTATAGGGGCCCATCAAAGGTTCTTCTATACAGAGTTATGTTTTCGTCGAGCGAGAATCAGGCTACTTTGGTTCGCAGGGTCCTCGACTCTTTTGGGTCCGAGGCTAATTTTCCACTTTCCAAATAATCGATTTATTTATTTCTCTAATCCTACGTCAGGCTAGTGGAGTTTATCTCGGCTTGACCTTCCTCGATCACTAATTTGGATAGCTAAACAACAACCTCGGAGAGTATGTCATCTTCCTCGATGGATGATCCCAGGTTCGCGAGGGCGTCAGCCCCGTTATTTTGCTCTCGATGTATGTGAATCAAAGTCCATTCTTTGAAGAGGTGCAATGTGACTTGAAATTTATCTAAGTATCTTTGCGTCCTATCTTGTCGAACCTCGAAGCTTCCATACCTATTTATTACCATGAGGGAATCACATTTTGCTTCGATGACTTCAGCTCCTAGGACTTTGGCTAATTCAAGACCTGTAATCAGAGCCTCATATTTGGCTTTGTTATTAGTCAATCTTGTAGTTTTTATAGATTGTCTGATTATGCCGCCCATAGGCAATTTTAGAACTATGTCAAGCCCGGACCTTTTTATGTTCGAGGCGCCGTCAGTGAATAGGGTCCATACCTCAGAAGATGTGCCTGTTTTTAGTAAAAGTTCTTTCTCTACCTCGGGCACGAGGGATGGCAAAAAGTCATCCATGAAATCCGCCAGAATTTGGGACTTGATAGCCGTTAGGGGTTAATACTCAATATCATGTCCCCTGAGTTCGATAGCCCAATTGGCCAATCGGCCTGGAAATTCGGGCTTATGCAATATGCTTCGAAGAGGGTATGTTGTTAAAACACAAATATGATGGCATAGAAAGTAAGGTTTCAATTTTCATGATGCACTTATTAATGCAAGATCTAATTTTTCTAGATGCGGATACCTAGTTTCGGTATATCCTAGGGTCTAACTTACATAATAAATAGGGAATTGCGTACCTTGTTCTTCTCAAACCAGCACATGACTTACCATTATCTCGGATATAGCCAAGTATAAATGCAGCATCTCATCCTTCTTTGGGGTGCAGAGCAAATGTGGGCTAGTCAGATATTGCTTCAACTCCTCTAAGGCACACTGACAATCCGGAGTCCATTTGAAGTTGTTTTTCTATTTGAGTTAGGAGAAGACATGATGACTCTTGTCTGAAGACCTTCATATGAATCGGCCCAAGGCTGCTATCCGCCCGATTAGGCCGCTGCACGGACTTCACATTGTTTACCACCGTGATTTCTTTGATGGCTTTAATTTTGTCGGGGTTGATCTCGATTTCCCTGTTTGACACCATGAAGCCTAAGAATTTACCTAAGCCCACTCCGAAGGCACATTACTCGGGATTGAGTTTCATGTTGTAGCTTCTGAGGATGTCGAATGTCTCCTGCAAATGAGTCAAATGGTCCTCTGTGCGCAGGGACTTAACTATCATGTTATCAATATAAATTTCCATGGATTTGCCTATTTGATATTCGAACATCTTATTAACTAGGCGTTGGTATGTGGCTCCCGCGTTTTTCGTCCTGAAGGGCAATACAGTGTAACAGTATGTACCGTACTTCATGATGAACGAAGTATTTTCCCTATCATCGGTGTTCATCTAAATTTTATTATAACACCGAGTAGGCGTGAAGAAAGGTGAGGGTCTCATGACCGGCCATGGCATCGATCAAGCGGTCGATGTTAGGCAATGGGAATGAATTCTTGGGGAATGCTTCATTTAAGTCTTTATAATCTACGTACATTCTTAACTTATTTTCCTTTTTGGGAACTACCACCACATTGGCCGGCCATTCGAGATATTTTACCTTCATAATAGACCCTATTTTAAAGAGTTTTGTTACCTTGTCTTTGATGAATGTGTGTTTCATTTTGGATTGGAGTCTCCTTTTCTGTTTCATTGGTTTGAATCTGAGGTCGACACTTAGTCGATGAGTGGTTATTTCCGGTAGGATCCCTATCATATATAAATGGGACCAAGCAAAGCAGTCGATGTTATTAATAAGAAATTGAATGAGTTTTTTCCTGAGTTCGCGGGTTAATCCTGTTCCCAGGTATACCTTCCGATCAGGGAGATGTTCTATCAAAATAGCTTTCTCTTTCTTCAATAGCGACTTCGTTGCATCTGACTCTTCGGGGACAACGAAGGTTCAGGGAGCGAGGAAATCTTCTTCATCTTCCTCAGGAGTCTGTTTGCCACCCAGCTCTTCCAAGGTAGAGTGTATTTGATTTTATGCCTCCTAGTGGATCGCGAACATTTCCTTTGCGCATGTTGTTCTCCATATATTATCTTTATATCGTCCTTTGTCGGAAATCATCTAATGTAGAGTTGAAGCTACTGCCCTCATATTGTGTATCGACGACCTACCAAGTAATGCGTTGTACCTCATATCACCTCCGATGACATGGAATTTGGAATCCTGAACTACACCAGATATGTTGACCAAGAGGGTGATCTCCCTCGCCGTTACTACGCTGGCCATATTGAAGCCGCTGAGGACTCGGGAGATAGGTACGATCTAGTCGAAGAGTCCGAGCTATTCTACCACCTTCGACCGGATTACGTTGGCCAAGCTACCTGGATCCACGAGTACACGTTTAATTTGAATGTTTTTCAAGAGAAATGAAATTACCAGCGCATCGTTATGTCGTCGAGACAAGGTCTCAAAATCTTCCTCATTGAATACGAGGATGTCCTCGTACATGCAGCCCCAAATCAGCCCTTCTGCTGCAGCGGAAACCTTTATCTGTTTGGTCGCAGGTCCTTGGGGAATGTCAGTTCCTTCAATGATCATATGAACGATGTGCTGAGGTTTTTTCGCTCCATTTCTCCTGTTTGCCTTTCTTTCTTTCTAGGCGGGATTTCCCCGAGTTTTTTGATTATTTTCTTGGCGTGTACTCTCGTTAATGTGTGTGCCGATACCAACTGGTTGGGCAATGTGTGAGCCCATGCCAAGTGGGACCGATTTTGGTGCATTCTCAGGGTTTTTTGGTGGTACACCAATATCTGGAACAACTACGCCACTCTCTCCTTGGTCCTCAAGACCGTTGCTTTCATGTACGCTTACTGAGTTAGACATTTTGACCTAAAATCCAAGATTCCTAGGCAAGAAAAAGCGTGAAGAATAACTTGCGTCATGTAGTAAAATAGCAAGAAAATAATCCCTATTATTTTTGGCCCCACGTTGGGCGCCAAACTGTTTACCTTAAAATTTGTAATTATAATTAGATTTAATTTTGTGATTCTAAATATACGTGATTTATTTTTATGTTAGTTGTTAGTCAGTAGATGTTAAGTGTGGGACTAGTAAATAACATAAAAACTTGAAGGTAGTTTGTTTAAGCAAACCGAGTGGTTGAGAATCGGAGTCTCGAGCCAAGTTAAACGGGGCCTTGAGGTCGAGCTAGGTGCTAAGCTGTGATAGCCAATGAAGGACAAACGATTCTAAGAGCTTTGATAAGAGCCTTTTATGAGCAATCACAACCAATAAATGAAGAACAATTAATGAAACACAATAAATGCAATTAATGTAATAAATGTGAGCAATAAAATCAAGGGAGAATGTGTTTTAAGTTAGAGAGCAAAGAATGGTCTTATTCTTGTATTGAATGTTGTAAAAATCTTACAAAATGACAATGGCCCCCTTTATATATGAGGGGGAATCCCAACATAGTACAAGTGTATTTATTACAAAGATACATGGCAGGTACATCGATTTAATGCCATGGTGCGGGCTCGCCATAGCCTACTAGTCTTGGTCAGCCTTAATCACGTGCCTTGGGAACTTTCCGTTTTTCTATCATAACCACCGTTTTGCACTGTCTCGAGGTCGAACGTTAAAGACCCTTCTGGGGCGGCCCTACGAAGCACCATAATGACCATAAAATCGGACTCTCCGATTTTAGCCGTATACATATATAATTCTAGCCTGCCATCGGAACACAAACAAGAAAAGAGGATACCCAGAAAAGCTCCAAACTCTATCCATGGAAAAACTCAAATCGATAAAAAATTAATCCATTTATTCACCATTCTTAGATAAACTATAAGCTTTAGAATAAAAAACTTTGAAGGATCAGTGTACAAAGAGAATTGATTTCAAAAAGGGAAAGAGGAAAATCCTTTGAAAAGATTAGGATTTGTGTGGGTAAGTAAGAAATTGTGAGGATTTTTCGAGATTTACTAAATTAAAAGGCTACAATTAAGAAATATACATTTAAACTAATTTATAAATAATTGATAAATTGTATATAACCATGTAATTAAGTTAAAACTTAATTAGTAAGAAGAAAAAAGTGTCATATATAATATTGTTTCATAATTGGTAAATTGTATACGCATTATTCAATTATGTGTGGAACTACAAATTTAAGTGGGGCCCTTGGATCATTATAGCCTTCATCCTAGCTGGCCGCTCGACGTATAAATGGCGAATTTATGGGAGCCCACTTTTTCAGCAAATTAAACAATAAAATACCAAAATTTTATTTTGTGTGTCATACAACTTATATTAGTTGTATAAGATAATTTTTTTATCTCACAATACCCAAATTTTTACGGACCCAAAAGTATAAGATTTGGGATCCACATATTTGTGAGATAAAAAGAAACCTCATACAACTAATATCAGTTGTATAAGACACAAAATAAAACTACTCCATATAATACCAATAATGCCACATGTCGACAAGGAGGATAACATGAGACCACGGGAAAATGGCGAAATATATTTCTACTTTTGTATATAATTTATATTTAATCTCCTTTATATTATTTGGTCAAATTTACCCATATCGTTATACCATCCAGTCAAATTTACCCCTACCATCAGCAATCTTTTAAAAATTATATTATGAATAATTTTTAAAAGATTGCAGATGGTAGGAGTAAATTTGGCTGGATAGTATAACAATAAGGATAAATTTGGCTAGTATAACAGAGGTTAAATATAAAAAAAAATAGAGAGGTATATTTGGCCCTTTTCCTAAAATGAAATAATTTGATTTTTCTGTCTATTACTTTGACCAAAAGCTGCTCTCGTTCCCCCTTACTCATAGTATAAAGTAATAATCTATATGAATAAAAAGGCAAATGCCTTATCAGTGTTCGTGTACTCCAACCTAAAGGGAGAAAAAGTTAGTGTTAGAACTATTTCCTTTGAATTAGTTGTTTAGAACATCTCATCTAAGGGTTTAACTTATTAAGAAGAGAATATCTTTATTTATTTAATTGTCTCTCAACAAGCCTCGATCGTGCATTATGTCTATTCTTTTTAACTAGTCAAATACGTGAAAATAATTTTTTTTGTTGAGTGGGAGATAGTAAGACTTGAATTTATGATGTTTACCTACTTTGATAACAATATTGAACTGTATTTTTAGTTCAGTTTAAAGTTATAGAAAAGTTAGAGAGACGTGTATGGCTAGGGGATGGAGCATGGATTATGAATACCTTGGGAGACTTGTGATTTCACCTTACCACGTGATACCAAAGCTGTTGTAGTCACTTATTTTCTTTTGGCTTTACATCGTTCAAAAATTCAAGTTGGTTATAAAAAGGGATAATTTTATGTAAGTACAACTTACACACATGAATTGTAATATAATAGTCTAAATATCACTTTGCAAATCTATAGTTCAAAAATAATAGGCTAATTTCCGAAGAAGAGTTTATTTTACACAATCAACTACAGTTATCGCTCCCTCTTTATCACGATCCATTTCCATAATAGGTCATGATGGCGCCCAACACCATTGCCGGGCAAGCCAATGCGGAAAATACTAAATAAGTTCTCATCTACCTTTACCCAAAATAGTTGCAATAGTTCCTTAAGTTGAAAAAAAAAATCAGAAATGATCAGTAAAGCCAAAAATAATCGTATAGTCCCAAAATAATAGTCTACTAATGTGAATGCCAAGACTTGGTGTCACAAACTATGAGAAACTATTAGAATATACAAAAGAATCACACTATCCTACTGTCCGAAATAGAAAAGACAGCAAAATACATAAGAAAGACTCCTCCAGGCTGCTGAACAGCATGGGAAGGGAAGTAACTCACCGTAGAAGTCTCGAAATCCGCTGAGGGATGCGCACCAGACTGATAACAAGAGACACCTACCTCAGATCATATACAATTATGTACAGAAGTGTAGTATGAGTACATAAACAATATGTACCAGTAAATATCCTGTCTAATCTCGGAGAAGTATATATGAGAGGTCGACTTGATAATTACTAGGGTCGAATAATATAAGAAAGAATTTATACTAAGCATGGATAGCACAATTAATTAGCATTTTATGGCAAGAAATAACAGTTATTTATCCAGATAATATAATAGGTAACCATTTACATTTCAAGGCATGTACGAAGTTCAGTCCATAGAAGATACTAAGTAAAGCATGCGCAAGCAACACCGAGGGACGTACGGCCCAATCCAACATAAAAATAATGTGTACTGCCGAGGGTCGAACGGCACGAACCATAGATGCATCTATTATCCCGCTCGCGAATTACACGTGTGACGCAGTCAAATATAAATAAACTCAACAACAAGCAGACAATAATGTATATCTGAGAAGTGGTTATTCACAGGAATATTCAAATTTTCTTTTAGAAGACCACGGAAGATTAGTTTCCTCTTACTAGTCTCATTTACCTTAATCAACAAGATTTATACGAATCCGAATTTAACATGAAGTTACAATGATATCACACAGAGCATGCTTCTGGGTCCTAGACTACCCGGACTAAGCATAATAGTAGCTACGCACGGACTCTCGTCACCTAGTGCGTACATAGCCCCCGTATATAGTAGCAATTAATTTAATTATCACACCTATGGGGACAATTCCCTCTTACAAGGTTAGAAAGGAGACTCACCTCGCTCCAAAGTGCACTTCCAATACCAAGAACGAGCTCAAACCCTCAATTCGGAGACGAACGATCCAGAACTAGATAAATGAGGTAGGAAGTAATCAATATAAGTTCACAAGATTGTATTCTAGCTATTTAAGCAATTTTTCAACCCTTACCGTAAGTTTCCTAAAATCCGACCGTGGACCCACGTGCTCGGATTCCAAAATTTTTCGAAGGAAGTTGTTCTCTATAACCGAAGGATCAATAATATATGATATAAAATTCATTTCATAATAATTTTCGTTGTTAAATCTAACTTTTGTCAAAACCCTAGGTCTTGCTCTAACCCCATGATTTTACCTCAATTCTAATGTTTAATCTACCTAAAATACAAGTATTAAACTAGGAATATGTGGGATTAGCTTACCTCAAATTACTAGGTAAAAATCTTCTCTCAAAAGCTCCCAAAATGGACAATGGAGGAGTGAAAAGTGTTAAAAATGATTTAGAACCCATATTAAATTAAGCTCACTGCTTCAGCGATTTTTGCTTCAACGATTTTTGCTTCTACGATGCAGTCCCTCTTTTGTGAGGAAGAGACCGCCTCTGCGAAAATGGGCCAAGTGGGCTGGGGCCGCTTCTATGGTCTTAAAACTACTCTTGCAAAGCTGCTTTTGCGGTAGGAGGACCCCTTCTGCGGTCTCGCATCTGCGGTCAACCAATCGCAGGTGTGGTTATGATAGAAGCAGATGCTTCAGCACTTCTCCAGAAATTCCAACTCCACTCGAGCCTCGTGCGATTGACGCTCAGGGCTCCCGGGCCTCGCTCGAACATATCAACAAGTCTGAAATCATGATACGGACCTACTTGAACCTTCGAAATGCCCGAAACAATGCTAAATCCAAGAATCACCCCCTAAAAACAAATGAATCAAACTTATGAACTCCAAGTTCTTAATTTTCCTCCAACGAGACGAGACGCACATAAACTACTCGGATTGACACCAAATTTTTCGAGCAAGTCTTAAATGTTATATTTGACATGTACTGGGATTCGGAACCAACATACAAGCCCAATACCAACAAGATCAATCATTAATTATTTTCTTTAAATCCTTAGAATTTCAGTTTAACAATTTCTAATAAAAACTCATTATTCGGGCTAGAAACCTCGGAATTCGATTCCGAGCATACGCCCAGGTCCCATATTTTCCTTCGGGCCCTCCAGGACCGCCAAAACACTAATCCGGGTCTGGTTGCCCAAAATGTTGACCAAAGTAAAACTTAGACTTTTAAGAAAATCTTAAGGAATGAAACGAGCATATTTCAACCCAAACTCCCCCAAATCCCGAATCATTCATCCCCGGATGTCATAAATTAGGTAAATCAAGTATGGGAAGTTTTATTTAAGGGGACGGGGTTCTAAAAAGCAAAACAACCAGACGGGTCTTTACATTCTCCACCTCTTAAACAAACGTTCGTCCTCGAACAGACATAGAAAAGTACCTGAGCTGCTGAAAAATGTTGATATCTTCTCTGCATGTCCTCCTCAGACTCCCAAGTCGCCTCCTCGACTGGTTGGCCCCTCCACTGGACCCTCACCACAGAAATCCTCTTGGACCTCAACTGGCGATCCTATCTATCAATAATGGACAAACTGGCGCTTCCTCAAAATTCAAACTCTCATCCAGTTGAATAGTACTGAAGGCCAACACATGGGATAAGTCGGCGTGATACTTTCGAAGCATCGATACATGAAAACCGGATGAACTCTCGATAAGTTTGGGGGGCAAGGCAAGCTCGTAAGCAACCTCCCCAACTCGCCTCAACACCTCAAATGGGCCAATAAACCGTGGGCTCAGCTTGCCCTTCTTCCTGAATCTCATAACACCCTTTATTGGCGAGACTTTTAAGAGGAACTTCTCGCCAACCATAAATGATACATCACACACTTTGTGATCCGTGTAACTCTTCTGTTTGGACTGAGCTGTACGAAGCCTCTCCTAGATCAACTTTACCTTGTCCAAGGCATCTTGTACTAAATCTGTACGGTATAACTTAGCCTCACCAGGATCAAACCACCCGATAGGAGAACGACAACGTCGACCATATAAAGCCTCGTATGGAGCCATCTCTATGCTGGACTGATAGTTGTTCTTGTACAAAAACTCCGCCAAAGGGAAGAACTGATCCCACTGCCCTCCAAAGTCAGTCACACATGCTCTGAGCATATCCTCCAAAATCTGAACTGTCCGCTCGGACTGCCCATCGGTCTTGGGATGGAATGTTGTGCTAAGCTCTACACGGGTCCCCAACTCACTCTGAACTGCTCTCCAGAAATGGGAATTGAACTGAGGGCCTCTATCTGATATGATGGAAACAGGCACACCATGTAACCGGACTATCACCCGAATGTAAATCTAAGCCAACCTATCTGAAGTGTATGTAGTCACAACCGGTATGAAGTGTGCCGACTTGGTCAACCTATCGACAATGACCTACACTGCATCAAACTTTCGCAATGTCTGGGGCAACCCAACTACAAAATCCATAGTAATGCGCTCCCACTTCCACTCTGGTATAGGCATCTACTGAAGTAGGCCACCTGGCCTTTGATGTTCATACTTGACCTGCTGGCAATTCAAACACCTAGCCACATACTCCACTCTGTCTTTATTCATTCTCCGCCACCAAAAATGCTTCCTCAAATTATGGTACATCTTTGTAGCTCCTGGATGAATGGAATAACGCGACCTGTGTGCCTCCTCTAGTATTCTCTCCCTTAGACTATCAATATTAGGAACACATAAACGACCCTTCAGTCGCAAAAAACCATCCTCGCCAATAGAAACCTCCTTGGCACCTCCCTGAAGCACTGTCTCTCTTAGTATCGCCAAATGTAGATCATCGAACTGTCGGGCCTTGATCTTCCCCAATAATGAAGACTGAGCAACCACACATGCAAGAACTCAGCTGGGCTCTGAAATATCCAACATCACAATTCTATTAGCCAAGGACTGAATTTCCAAGGCTAGTGGCCTCTCCTCTACTGGAATGAATGCCAAGTTACCCATACTCTCCGCCTTCTTGCTTAAGGCATCTGCAACCACATTTGTTCCCGGATGATAAAGAATGGTGATGTCATAGTACTTCAGTAACTCAAGCCACACGCACTGCCTCAAATTAAGATCCCTATGCTTGAACAAATGTTGTAAGCTACGATGATCAGTGTAAACCTCACATGACACCCCATACAGATAATGCCTCCATATTTTAAGGGCATGAACAATCGTGACCAACTCTAGATGGTGCACATGATAATTTTTCTCATGAATCTTTAGCTAGAGCAAAGTATAGGCAATAACTCGTCCTTCCTGCTTCAATACATACCCCAATCCCATGCGCGAAGCATCATAATATACCATATACATCCCTGAACTGGAAGGCAACATAGGAACTGGTGTTGTAGTCAAAGCTGTCTTTACCTTCTGGAAGCTCTCCTCACAATCATTGGACCAACGAAATGGAGCACCCTTCTGGGTCAATCTAGTCAAAGGTGATGCAATAGATGAAAAGCCCTGCAAGAATCGCCTGTAATAACCTGGTAGCCCAAGCAAACTCCTGATCTCGCTCCCTGAGATAGGACGTGGCCAACTCTGAACTGCCTCAATATTCTTGGGATCCACCTCAATGCCCGCTCCTAACACAACATTCCCCAAGAATGCCATTGACTCTAGCCAAAACTCACACTTGGACAACTTAGCGTATAGCTTCTACTCTTGCAAGGTCTGAAGCACTACCCTCAAATGATGCTTGTGCTCCCCCAGGCTACGGGAGTATATCAAGATGTCGTCAATGAAGACAATGACAAATGAATCAATATAAGGCCTGAATACCATGTTCATCAAGTCCATAAATGTTGATGGGGCATTAGACAAGCCAAAGGACATTACCAAAAACTCATAATGGCCATATCTAGTCCGAAATGCAGTCTTCGGAACATCCGAGTCCCGAATCTTCAACCGATGGTACCATGACCTCAAGTCTATCTTGGAGAACACCCTAGAACCTTGCAACTGGTCGAACAAATCATCGATACGAGGCAATGGATATTTGTTCTTGATGGTGGCTTTGTTTAATTTACGGTAATCAAAGCACATCCGCATTGTCCCATCCTTCTTCTTCACATATAACACCGGTGCACCCCAAGATGATACACTGGGTCTAACAAACCCCTTTGCTAAGAACTCCTCAAGGTGCTCCTGCAACTCCTTCAACTCCTTAGGAGCCATGCGATTCGGTGGAATAGATATAGGCTGGGTACCTGGAGCCAAATCAATACAGAAATCAATATCATGATCCGGTGGCATTCCAGGAAAATCAGAAGGAAACACATCGGCAAACTCTCGAACCACTAGAACTGAATCAATCGTCGGAGACTCTGTGGTGGTGTCCTGAACATAAGCTAGATAAGCCAAACATCCCTTCTCGACCATATGCCGAGCCTTCAAGAAAGAAATAACCTGACTAGATATATCAACTGTGTAACCCTTCCACTCCAACCTCGGTAACCCTGGCATCGCTAATGAAACATTCTTGGCACGGCATTTAAGGACGGCGTGATATATAGACAACAAATCCATGCCCAGGATTACCTCAAAGTCGATAATGTCAAGCAATAGAAGATCCGCTCTAGTCTCGAAACCATAGAATGTGACCACACAGGATCGGTAGATCCGATCCACAACCACAATATCACCTACAGGAATGGACACATGAACAGGAGTGCCCAAAGGCTCAGGAGAAATAACTAAGAAACGAGCAAAAAGAGATGATACATATGAATAAGTAGACCCCGAATCAAATAATACTGAAGCATCTCTACTGCCAATAGAAATAATACCTGTGATGATGGCATCTAAGGCCAATGCATCTGGCCTGGCCAGAACGGTGTAGAATTTGGCTAGAGCGTCGGCTCGCTGGCCTCCACCAGACTGAGCAATAGCTAGCTGACCTCTCGCTGCCTGTCCTCCACCTCTAGGATGGACCCTACCAATCTCCCCTCCACCTCTAGGCGGAGGGGGGGGGCAGCCGATGCTGAAATCATAGGCTGCTGACCCTGCTGCACTACCTTGCCCCGAAGTCTAGGACATGTCCTCTTCATGTGACCCGAATCTCCACACTTGTAGCACCCTCTCGATACCATATCTTGTTGCCCTGAAGTCTGAGCCTGTTGACCCGAATATCCACTAGAAGAACCCTAGATGGCTGGTTGGCGATATGAACTCTATAGCACAACACTAAAGTGAGCACTGGACAAATCCTGATGACCAGAATACCCACTAGAGGAACCCTGAATAGCTGGTGGGCGGTAAGAACTCTCCAGCATCACACTGAAATAAGGTCTCACTGGAGCGCCTTGGGGAGGGGATGATGGTGCTGAATGCGGGGGTCTACTAGGCTGGCCCCTCGCGAAGTGACCTCTATCCCTAGCTGAGGCACCTCTGAGCTCTCCCAAAAATCGGGCCCTTTTGTCCTGCTAAATCTGCTCTCTGCCCCTCAAGCAATACCCCTCAATCCTACGAGCAATCTCCACCACTAGCTGATACTCAATAACCATATCTACCTCATAGGCCAACTCGAATACCAGGGTATAACCCCGAAACAAATCTCCGCACTCTCTCTATATCTGTGGAAAGTATCATGAGTGCATGGCGATACAACTCAGAGAACCTCACCTCATAATCGTTCACAGACATCTGACCCTGTTAAGATTCTCAAACTGATACCATAGCTCTTCCCTCGCAGAGGGTGGGATATACCTATCCAAGAATAATTGGGTAAACTGACCCTAGGTGAGGGGAGGAGAACCTGCTGTCCTGCCAAGAACATAGGACTGCCACCTCCAACGGGCCCTGCCCTCCAATTGAAAAGTAGTGAAGTCAACTCCATGCGACTCTAATATCCTCATGTTGTGCAGTTTGTCCCTACATCTATCAATGAAATCCTGGCATCCTCATGACACTCGCCCCCGAAGATAGGAGAGTAAAGTCTATTCCATTTATCCAATAACTTCTGCAGGTCATCGTCCATAGCTGGTATGGGCTGGGGCATCATTGTGCAAACTGGCTGGGCCACATCAATGGGTAGTGCACCCAGAGTCTGGTACTCTACAACTGCATGTCCGGGAGCCTGAGCAGTAGGTTTTTGTGGTCCCCCTCCTGCCTGTGATATAGGTGGATCTACTGGAAATAAACTAGCCTAAGTCATAGAATCAATAAACCGTAGCATATGGCCCATGACCTCCTGGAATCCCGGTGCTATCATAAAGTCCGTCGGGGTAGGCTCAGCTACGGGCACCTCGCCCTGCTCCTCGATAATAGGGTCTCCCACGGGATCTGCTGGTGGTACCACTGGGATAACTCTGGGATGCCCTCATCCCCTACCTCATCCCGGTGCCCTCCCCCGGCCTCTGCCTCAACCTCTAGCAACGGGGGGAGCAGCTCCTCCCGGGTCTGGAATATTAGCCCTGTGTGTCCTCACCATCTATTAGAATAGAAGAAGGAAGTTTAGTATACCAACCACTGCACGATAGGAAATGAATAAAGATTCGTTATTCCTAACACCCTATAGCCTCTCGAAGATAAATACAGACGTCTCCGTACCGATCCTCAAGACTCTATTAGGTTTGTCCATGACTTGTGAGACCAATGTGAACCTAGTTCTCTGATACCATGTTGCTATGACTCATTTCCATAATAGGTCATGATGGCGCCCAATACTAATGGCGGGCAAGCCAACGCGGAAAATACTAAATAAGTTCTCATTTACTTTTACCCAAAATAGTTGCAATAATTACTTAAGTTGAAATAAAAATCAAAAATGATTTGTAAAGCTAAAAATAATCGTACAATCCCAAAATAATAGTCTACTAATGTGTGTGCCAAGACCTGGTATCACAAGCTATAGGCAACTGGTAGAATATACAAAAGAATCACACTATCCTAATGTCAGAAATAGAATAGACAGCAAAATACATAAGAAAGACTCCTCCAGGCTGCTAAACGGCATAGGAAGGGAAGCAACTCACTATAGAAGTCTTGAAATTTGCTCAAGGATGCGCACCAGGCTGATAGCCAGAGACACCTGCCTCAGATCCTATATAATTAAGTACAGAAGTATAGTATGCGTAGATAAATAATATGTACGCAGTAAGTATCCCGTCTAGAAGTAGAGACAAGAGTCGACTTGATACTTACTAGGGTCAAATAATATGAGAAAGAATTTATACTAAGCATGGATAACACAATTAATTAGCATTTTATGGCAAGGAATAACATTTATTTATCCAGATAATATAATAGGTAACCAATTACATTTCAAGGCATGTACGAAGTTCAGTCGACAGAAGATACTATGTAAAGCATGCGCAAGCAACACCGAGGGATGTGAGCACATGATTTTTGCCCCAAGCAAATTATTCCAAAAATATATGCAAAAATAATTTTTCTGTGAAAATTTATTGATAATTGTGCGGAAATACCTGGATTTGTTTTATCTTTGAAAAAAAATATATATAATAAAGCAAAGAAAATCAAAACAAAGTACCATTTTTTGTATTAATTAGAAAATACCAAAAATAGAAATAAATTACTCTTTAATTTTAGAAAAGTCAGAAAATTAAAAGAAAAATACCAAGAAATAATAAATACAGGAGTAATACAAAAATACAG
>MDKF010647615.1:0-41547 GCA_026770625.1 Nicotiana glauca
TGAAGAAATGTTAAACAAATTTTGGATTGCATTTCTATACGATTGTAACCTCTTTATATAGAAAACGTAGAGCCGATTTTTTTTTTTTTAGATATACAATGCCAACTTATTTGGCGTTGTACTTTGTCAGAAATAATTGAAGTATACAACGCCAGAAAAACTGGCGTTGTATCTGGCGGGACTGGTATAACGCCAGAAAAACTAGCGTTGTACATTAACGGTGTTAATGTACAACGCCAGTTTTTCTGGCGTTGTATATAGTATTGTTGTTTTTTTTAACTTAAATACGTTTTTGAAGTTTGAATTAAACCTACTTAGGTTCCCAGCTCATTTTCTTTCCCGTTCAAAAGATGTAGGGAATATATATTTTCTCCACCCTAACTTAAGGAGGTAAAATGAAATTTATTTAAGAAATAGAGTATTGTTTCTGGCTGTATACCTTTAAAAAAAAAAAATTGGCACGAATTATTGGTTGCACTTTTAAACTATTTGTAATCTTAATTATAATCTTATCTCATTGGACAATCTCATCTCATGAAAATGATATGCAATCATCTGCCACGCGAATTTTTCTGTCCATATAATATTTTAAATAATAAAATATTTTTACTTACCCTTTTAAAAGTATTTATTTATTAGATCATCGTTTTTGCATAAATTTATAATAAAACTTGGCTAGAAACATAGAACTCCATTATTTAGACTTTTTTTTATTTGGCTAAAAATGACCAAGTTTTAGTTAAATTTTTAAAATTTATCCTGAAAAAGAAAAAAAATATACTTTTGAAATAAATAGTCGCCGCATCTAAAAAGAATATAAAAAAATAAATAGTTTAAAGCTCATTATTTAGTTAGCTAAAATATTTGGAGCTTTAAGCGAGTATTTCTTTACAGATTTTGCCCGAAGAACAAAAAAAATTACACAATTAAAATAAATAGCCATTACATCTAAAGAATAAATAAAAAAGAAGTACAAAATTGCAAGTCATTATATTGGCTATACTTTTTTTTATCTAGTAAAACATAATAGAGTTTTTGCCAAGTCTTTTTTACCTATTGTCTCGAAAATAAAAATACGTAATTAAAATAAATAGCATTATAGCTAAAACTGAAAATGGTCAGATTTGCCCTTGAACTATTCGTTTTGGTACAATAATTTCCTTAATCCACCTATTGGGCCAAATATGCCCTTCCATTAATGTTTTTGACTTACAAATGCCCTTACATTAATGTTTTTGGCTCACAAATGCCCTTTGAGTTAACGGAAGGACACGTGGCATCGTCCTATTGGCCAATTCTATTTTTTTTAGTTAATTAAAAAGACCCATTATTCATACCCGAAAATTAATTTTCTAAAGCAATTTTTGTAAAATATTTTTTTACTAAAAACTGAAGAAAAAAAAGGAATTTTTTTCAGTTTTTACAAAAAAAAAACAATTTTTTTTTTCTAAAACAATGTTATTGTAAAAAAAAAAAAAATCTAAAAAGCAATTTTCTAAAGCAATATTTTTGTAAAAACTGAAAAAAAAAACTAAATATTTTTTGCTAAAAACTGGAAAAAAATCTAGTTTTTAGAAAAATATTAAAAAATTGAAAAATAATTTCGAAAACAATGATTTTTGTATAATCTAGAAATGAAAATATAATTTAGTTTTTGATAAAAATGTAATTTATCAATTATTAAAGCAATTTATCAATTACAAGAGATTGAATAAATTACATTTTTATCAAAAACTAAATTATATTTTTATTTCCAGATTATACAAAAATCATTGTTTTCAAAATTATTTTCAGTTTTTTAAAGAAATATTTTTCTAAAAACTGGATTTTTTTTTTTTTTTTTTCAGTTTTTAGCAAAAAACATTTAATTTTTTTTTTCCAGTTTTTACAAAAATATTGCTTTAGAAAATTGCTTTTTAGATTTTATTTTTGTTTTTACAAAAACATTGTTTTAGAAAAAAAAAATCTATTTTTTTTGTAAAAACTGGAAACAAAATTTACTTTTTTTTTTCTTTCCAGTTTTTAGTAAAAAAAAGTTTTAGAAAAATTGCTTTAGAAAATTATTTTTCGGGTATGAATAATGAGTCTTTTTAATTAATAAAAAAAATTAGAATGGGCCATTAGGACGATGACACGTGTCCTTCCGTTAACTCAAAGGGCATTTGTGAGCCAAAACAATTAATGTAAGGGCATTTGTAAGCCAAAAACATTAATGGAAGGGCATATTTGGCCCAATAGGTGGATGAAGGGCATTATTGTACCAAAACGAATAGTTGAAGGGCAAATCTGACCCTTTTCCGTAGCTAAAAAGGAAGACGAAGAAATATATAGTTGGTACTCCATTATTTTAGCTATAACTTTTTTTGTTTAGTTAAAATAATGGAGTTCCGACCAATATTTTTAATTATAAATTTGACACCCCCTTCCCCTCCCCCCTCCCCCCCAAAAAAAAATACACAATCAAAATAAATATACATTGCATTTATGGTAAAAAATAGTAAAATTTATGTACTGTAAATTAAATGAAGCAAGAAAAAATATATAATTTATAACAAATAAATCATTATATATCACAACGTGGCAATTAACAGTTGGAAAATGACCACTTGAAGAGAGGTATTCACGCTCTTTGCCACGTCAATATTTAAGAGGTTAACATATCATATAGCTAAGTTTAGGGGATAACTAAGACTACAAATATTTTAGAGGTGTAGCTGATATTTTGTGCCAAAGTTTAGAGTTTTTTTGGGTATTCACTACCCTAAAAGAAAACTCATAACCATATAATTTTAGTTCATGACTTGTAAACATATGCTTTCCGTGTTAACGAGCAGTTCAAGCACATGTGTGGTCTAAAGCTAAAGTTTAATGTGAGGCCTAATTTTTTTAAACTAATATAGCCAACTCATTTCATCTTTCTTGAGACATTATTCATCTCAGCTAAGATTTTATTATTTTTAATTTTGAAAAACTTTTTTTAATGAGGCAACTGTTACTATTATTCTATAAGCAATATAAGCATTTAAAAAAGGAAAGTCTTTTTATTTAATTGAGTATGTTGATTAGAGTAATATCTTCTACTTATACTATTTTCCTTATCAAATTAATTTCAAATCATTAATTATTCGTACCACCCATTTTTAAGTAAGCCAAATATTTACTTTATTTACGTAGCAAAAAAAAAAAGATTTCTTGCCTTTTAAATGAGAAATTTACTTTTATACTAAAAATAGAGTTTTTGGCCAAAATTATCCTTTATGTTTAGGGGTAGGTGTAACTTTGTCCTTTAAATATAGTGCTGAACACTATCTGTCCTCTAAGTTTACAAAACTTGGGCGCATTTAGTCTATTAACAAAAAACACCCCCATCCATTTTACATCTAGCGTCGAACTTTAAAAAGAAAAAAAAAATTCTGCTTCACCCCCATGTAAAAATTACTGATATAAGGCTTTCTCTTTTATTGTACGCGCGTGTTGACCTCCATCATCTAATACAAGGTTGAATTTCCCAACTAGCACAATGTGAGGATTGAAAATTTGAAACTAGAACGTTCTGGGGTTTAATGTTGCTATATTTTGAAAATGATGAGGAAAGGTTGCCTGAACTCTCTGGTACTTATGCATCTTCAGTGAATTATATTGGTTTACTGTTATTTCACAGGGTTGAATGCGATTATATGAGTTACATTAGATGTTTTATAACTTTGGTAGCATCAGTGTTATACAACTGATAGTTTCGTAATTCTGCTTGATCAGAAAGCTATGATTTATTTAACAGTTATAATACAACGTAACAAGAGGTATTTAATGATGGAAAAATTGACTTGGTAAGAACAACTTTGTTGGTGGAGGCAACGAGATGGGAAACAAATTTTTTTAGCTATCATGTGAAATAAAGTCTTGATTTTGCCAGTTTTTTTTTCTTGAATCATGAGTAAGGCTTTGTTATACGAATTTGAAATGTAAAAGTCTTTTTCATTTGAGTGGTTGTGCATATTCAGTTGGGAGTTTTAGAGCTTTATCCATAAAAATCAAATTAATTACCCTTGCCTACCCATTTACTTTTGTACCCATTAAACTAATTAATCTTCCTATCCATTATAGCTTTTATGGGTAATTGACTCTTTTTTCTCATTTTCTTTTTTCTTCTTTTTTGTTGTTTTTGCTCTTTCTCCCTTTCTGTTATGTTTTTTCAATCATATCACTTTTTATTTTCTTTTTTTACCATAATATGATTCAGTACTCAATTTTGGCTCCTTTATTTTTATTTTATTTCTTTCCTTTTATTCATTTTTCTTTATTTCTTTGTTTCTTTTCTAATTTCACTTAACTCTTTTTCCCCCTAGATAATCTAATCACATTCATTTTTTTTTTTTGGCTCCCTTTCTTTATTCTTCTTTATTTTATACAACAATAAAATATAAGTAATATACTAAACATTCATTCACTGTTTTTGTCATATAACTGATATAATATACCTTATGTCTTTTATGTCATTTTTTTCTCTAAATCAATTATTAGAACTACTTAAACATTATACATGTTTTCTCTTCTATTTTTTCATTGTATTTTTTCTTTTTGCTCCTTCGCTAATTTTATTTTTATTATTTTTAAATTATTTTTTCTATATTTCCTATTTTTCCTCGTAATCTAATTCTACATATCTTTTTGGCTCTTTTACTTTTGTTCTTTTTTCTCTCCTTTTTTTTCTATATCAAATAAAAAATAACCGATATAGTACATATTTTTATTTAATTTAATTTTTCTTTTACTAGTTATCAGAAAATAACTCACTCTAGCATATGTATATAAAAAATAATATTAGTAGCAGTTAAAGTATATTGTTGTAGCATACTATGATACTCACATGGTATATTATACTAACAGGGTATCATAGAGGTCTAGTTCATTCCTTCGAGAAATACACTCAGTTCTCTATGATACCTATATATTATATACCACATATTGACATGATATAATGTGGCATTCCTTCCAAAATAACACTCAGTCTCGCTGATACCAATCTAGTATATAGCATATGATAACGGGACTCATAGAGGACTGGTTCATTCCTTCAATAAAAAAAAGCACCCGTCGGTACTTTATGATATCCACATGGTATATATTATATATTGACAAGATATAGGTTTGGTTAATTCCTTCAAAAAAGAGGCCATCCCTCTAAGATACCAAGCTGATATACACGTATACCATTTTGGTATATAATACAAATTCATCTACTTCGCTACTTCAACATCATTTCAATCCAAACTTCATAACTCTAATGCAAAATTTTCACCAAATTAGCTCAAAATTTAGCCACAACCTTCATTCAACATTTCAAACTAGCATAAAAACTCTATTGAAACATTGAAAAAGATTCCAATGAAAAAAATATCAACTTGGTATATATATATCGTATACTAACAGGGTATCATAGAGGACTGGTTCATTCCTTTAACAAAAATAAATACATGCCAGTCCTCTATGATACCCATATGGTATATATCATTACTGACATGATATAAGTATGGTTCATTCCTTCGAAAAAGAGCTTATTCCTCAATGATACCAAACCGGTATACATGTATACCGGTTTGGTATATAGTATAAATTTATTTCTATCCCAAGTTGAACTTAATTTCAACCCAAATTTCATAACTCTAGTACAAAAAATCCACCGAATTGGTTCAACTTTAGCCGCAGCCTCCATTCAACATTTAAAAGTAAATATTTTCGTTTAATAAAATTTTGAAAAAGGTATGAAAACTCCATTAAAATTTTAAAAAGATTCCAAATAAAAAATTTAATAAATTTAAAAAGGACCAAATTATAACGGTATACTATTACACTATACTATATATTATAAGAGTATACTGTTGGAATAAACTGTATAAATTAAAAATTATATACTAAAGAGGTATACATGTATACCATTTTGTTATACATTACAAATTCATCTTCTTCGCTAGTTCAACTTAAATTCAACCCAGATTTCATAACTCTACTGCAAAATCTCTACCAAATTGCCTCAGGCTTTTACTACAACTTCTGATTAATATTTCAAACAAACCCCAAGCAGAATCAGATCAAACAACTACAAACTCAACAAGTCCACTACATGAGTTTCCAGCTTCAAGGTCCTTCGATTGTGCATTTGATTTTTTCTAATAATAAATCTCTAAAAATCTCCAGTATGAACTTTCTAAAGATACTATAAATAAATTTTTAAAATATCTATTTTGAATCTAACAACTAATCTTAATGTTGAAATTTCAATTCAAAAGCTTCAAGCTCAACAATGACGAGTCTTTAAAAATTTATTCCCAAGCACCTCAAATCAGCTCTAAATAAAATCAAATTTCAGTATGATTAATAATTTGAGAAAGAATGTGGTTTTTAAGTAAATTTTCTCAAAATATTTTCATCATATATGTTTGGAAAATAGTAATTTCTCCATATTCTCTATAAATGGTTGTACTAAATAATGAGTTAAGCACAAAAGTGAGAAATGGGGGAGATGCTCATAGCAACAATGACGTCGTTATTAGTGAATGCTAGGCCTTGGCAGAAGATAAGGGGCGGGTAATTATTTTTAACCGTATAGGTATCCTTTGTAATTAGTTTTAGGGTAGATAATTAGTTTAAGTTTTATGGATATTTTGTGTAGATTTTCCTATTCAGTTGTTGCTCAGGGGTTTAGTGGAATAAGAAAATGCCGGGGATAAACGAGATGGAAACGAATTTGACCTCTGGCGTTAAATACACGTTGACTTTTCCGTTAGTTTATACAACAAAACAAACTTAATTTTGTTAGTGGACTAAATGTGCGCACGTTTTGTAAACTTAGAGGACGGATAGTGACCAGTGCCATATTTGAAGGACAAAGTTACACCTAACCCTAAACGTTTGGGATAATTTTGGCCAAAAACTCACTAAAAGGTATATTTTCTTTAACTATAAATCTATTAGGAGAGCGCTCGCTTGCTTTCTTTGGCGAAATCAAAACCCTAAAAATTGAGTAGAAAAGCAAAATGGCAAATGAACACGAAAACCTGGAAGAATCTTCCTCCTCAATTGTACAACCACCGCCATCGCCGCCGTGGGTGGAGCTTCCGTGGGAGATTACGATGGACATTTTCCGACGGCTGGAAGCGATGGAGATAGTGGAGAGTGCACAGAGAGTTTGTAGTACGTGGTGGAAGGTGTGCCATGACCCCGCTATGTGGTCTGTTGTTGACTTGAAAAATGAAGGTGATAATTTCAAAATGCCTTGGGTGTTGGACAAGATATGTCGGATTGCAGTGGATCGTAGCCAGGGTCAGTTACTCAAAATTAGCATCGATAATTTTGGTAGCATAGACATGATCAACTACATTGCTGAGAGGTACATTTTTTGTCGTACTATTAGTTTTGTACTGTCAAATGAGTTTAGATATGGTCAAAATATGATTGTCTTTTCCCCTTTGGGCGATTAGTGTGCTTAATTTTTTACTTAAATGCAAAGCCCTCACTTCTCTAAAAGTTTAATTGAAAAAAATGACGGGGTTCCCATTCAGATTGTCATTTTTTGGTTTTCTGGAAATCCAGTTTACAAATTCAAAAAGCCCTTAGGGTTTGGTCTAGTACTAAGCGCACAATGCATGAATGCGTGATTTAAGCATACATCACGTGTTTGAACCCGGACGCTAGAGCCGTCAATATGCTCTTGGCCCGTTGGGCCAGCCCAGCCCGTGATTTAGCAGTGCTGGGCTAGAATTTTTGGAGCCCGTTTAAAAATGAGGCTTTTAAGCCTGGCCCGAGTAAGCCCGTGGCCCGTGGCCCGTGAGGCTTGACTGAGGCCGGGCCGGGGCCCGTGGGCCAAATAAAATATTTATTTAAAATATATAAAAAAATAAAAAGTATACTGCCTTTAGATATGGAAAGTCAGAATTGGATCTTTACTGAGAAGTTTTGGTTGTCATGTATTGGAAGGGCCATTTTAGAAAATATCCTGATCTTTCAATGATGGTGCGTGATGTACTTAGCATTCTTTTTGCCATTATACCATCGGAATCAATATTTAGCATTGGTGGCGTGTTCTTACAAAGTACAGAAGTTGCATTTATTATGAAAATGTCCAAACACTTGTTACTACTTGAAATTGGCTGCACAGGTTTTCCCGAACTCAAACTGGTAATATTTTTTATGTGAATTTAAATATTATTAATTTTTAAAATTTAATTACTTTTAATATTTAACTAATTGATATTGCATATGAATTGTAGATGAAAGTGAAGATGTTAAAACAACCTTATCACAAGCAAATTCAAATGTGTTTGATGAAGATGATGTGTTGGATATCTCATAAGCATCATGAACGTTCTCTTGAATAGTTTGTTTTAGTTTTGACTTTTAGTGAATGAAATATAGTCCTGTTTTTTACTTTTTTTTTATATTTATTGTGATATATTGGAACAATATAAAAAGTTATTAAGTTTTGCGTCTTTTTTTCAATAAGATAGTTTTTTAACTTTTAAATAATTATCTTTTTTTAGGTCAGAACTTAAAGAAAAAATATAAAATTATATTTTTAAAAATGATGGGCCGGCCCGTGGGGGCCCGCGGCCCACATAGGGCTGGGGTCGGCTGAACATTATAAGGCCCATCAAAATGGTGGACTAGCCCATCCCAGCCCGCCAATTACTAAAGCCCACGTGAGCTGGGCTGGGCTAGCCCGACCCGACCCATATTGACAGCTCTGCCGGACGCAAACCAAAACCTGGTATTTAAGGGGGCACATTTCACTGAGATTTAATTTGCGCAGCTAAACCTCGGAGATTTCTCTTTTACGAAATTAAAAAATTACATATGCAAAATTAGGCAAAACTACTATTGAACATAAAGTTTATATAGTAAAGAAAGTAAATCAAATGTTTGGATTTCCCCAAATAGCTATATTGCCAAACAATTTCCGATAGAGGGAGAGTTTAGATATTTGTAGATTTATATATATTTGTAGATTTATAGAAATGATCGCGAGATTTGGAGCACCAGGGTGATGGATTTAATTTTTATTGAGATTATTTTCCTGACTTGACTCCAAGACCAAGAACACCCTTGCTGTCCAGAAGAATCAGAACCCACATGAACTCATTGTGAAAACACCCCTGTTGCAAGATTTGCTGACTAGCGTGTCCTCACTTTGTCCTTAACCATTGAAAGGATATAGTACTTGTAAAAATTCAGCAAATCTGCTCATTTCCCAATTATTCAAATGCCTCCTGAAGTTGAAATTTCATCCATCTTGCCTTCTAGTGGTAGTCAACGTAGCATTTGAAAACTGTAAGACTTTACAAATCTGAAAATAGTGAGTATGGCCAATCCAATTCCCAAAAGCAATCTTTCTTCCATCACTCGCTCTGAAACCAATATTACTTACAAAATTTTGCAATATAGCTCTAATATTACTAGGTTCCTCCATAACCCCACCCCATAAGGAGTGGTCACTCTTGTAGTAGTCCAAAAACCTTGGAAGCCATATTTTTCATCGATAAAATCCTTCCATATTTTGCTTAAGTGAACCTCCACAACCATTTCATCATTAAACTACAGTTGTATTGCCTCAAGTTTGTGATGCCTAGGCCTCCTGCATTCTTGTTGAGTGTTAAAGTATTTCACTTGACTAGGTGAAAAGCTATCTTTTTTTAATTACTCTGCCATAAAAATTCCTCCATAATTTATCCAACCTTTTCTCCACTTTAACTGGTATAGGAAATAATGATATCACATATGTGGATAATGCATCAAGGACGCTATACCAACATCAATCTTCCCCCAAAAGACAAGTATTGACTTTTCCATCTACCCAACTTTTTAGGACCCCTTGTCGCCTGGCCAACTATCTACAGCTTTATTTTTAGCTCCCAAAGGCATTCTTAAATAGATTAGTGGGGAAGATTACCTACTTCACACCCCAAAACTCCAGCCAACTCCTCAACGTTTATTGACTTTTTTAATTGAAAAAATAACTCTTTCTCCAATTACCATACACCTTTGAAACTGATTCAAAACAGTGAGAATATATTAAATGACTTAACTGTCCCAAGGTAGCATTACACATCAAAAGAGTATCATCAGCATTCAGCAATGGCCAAGAAGATCTTTTTCTGAAGGTAAAGAATCACCTCTGATGATGATTCTGTTTCCTTCAGGCTGTATGATACTTAAATTTGGACCCTTTGCTGGCCATTGACTGCTTTTAACCACTTCTGCAAAAGTTCCTTCAGCTTAGGTGAATGGTTATTGTTACCAGGAGCTTCCCCTTTGTCAACAGCTCTAGCAATTTTGCTTGATAGATTCTTCTACCCTTAGTTGTGGTTTACTTTCGGCAAGATGGTAACTATTCTTTTTCTACCTTGTAGTCTTACAAATACTCAAGAATCTCTCTGCATCTATTAACTTTCTGAGAGCGAAAGAACCCTGGAGTGATGTAGTCTCCAAATTTGAAATAAGTTACCACTGCCTTTGGAAGCTTTCGGCTCATTTATAAAAGTTAGCGACTCGAGTAAATTTCTGTAATGTCAAAGGATTTAATACCAGCAATAAAATAGATCCTTCTATCCACATATGCAAACCTCATAATCAAGAGAAACGTTAGTCTATCTAAAGAGGAGGAGGAAATTCTGTCTCTTTCAGCTGATCTATAAGTTTCTAGACCATGGCTGTCCTTTTCATTGTGGTGTTCTTGTAATTGCTCGTAACGTTTTGTTGCCACCCTTGAAATAGGAGTTCTCTTAAAGTACTAAATTTGTTGTTCTTTCTAACAGATCAAATCAGCTCAGACATCTTCGAGTTGTCAACTGTTATAGTAACTTAGTTGGAGGTTTGGCTGCAGCTGCCAAGAACTTCCCATTGCTGGAGGAGTTGCACATTTACTTTACCTTGATTACTAAAGATGATATAGAAAGTGTTGGTCGTTATTGCCCCCTGCTCAAGTCATTTACATTGAATGCCACTGAATATGGAAATTTGATATTTCCACCATCTCAAAGCAATGATCAAGCTCTAGCTATTGCCAAAAGTATGCCTAAATTGAGGCACCTTGCACTTCTTCAAAATAGCTTGACAAATAAAGGATTGCTAGCCATTCTTGATGGCTGTCCGCTCCTTGAATCACTTGACTTGCGCTGCTGTCCTTGTGTTGATCTTGGAGGGGATTTAGAAAGAAGATGTATGCAACAGATTGTAGATCTAAAGCGCCCCGGTGATTCCACACATGACTATGAATTTCATTCTGAAGATCAGCGTCGCCCGTCTTCTGATGAAGATGACGATCTTCGTTATGACTACGATTACGGCCTCAGCCTTGGGGACTCTCGTGAGTATGATTATGATTACGATAGATTATGATTACGATTTTTGACGATGATGACCCGACATATAGCAGCGAGTATGTAGATGAAGCTGGTAACCTATATTGGTGTCGTGTTTAAGCTAAAATTTACTAATGGTAAGAGCCCAATGTTACCAGCATTACTTCATCTTGTTCTTTTTTCTTTTTCGCTTTCATGGCTTCGAATGATGGGAAGAAGACAAAATGGTTTGTTTCAGATATACATGGTGGTTGCATTGGTTTTTTGCAGGTCTTTGGTTGCTGGTTGAACTAGAATCTATTCGCTACAGCTTCGCTGAGAAGAAAAGGTGAAGTATTTAGTGGTAAAATTTACTGTAAAAAGACTATTTAGAACATTTGATTAGAATATAGAGCAACTATTAATTTGAGATGGTTGTTTGAGAACAGAATACATGCACCTCTGTATTGTCTGCTCGTTTTTGAAATCCTTTATTAGTTGTGATGTATCCAATTTGATGGAAGTCGAGGTCAGGTAAATGCAGTCTCGTCGCCTACTATCTTGCTTTTTTTCTTCTAACAGCTTGGTCAAACGCTTAACTTTGGAATGGAAAAAAAAAGCACTTTTTTTTTTGAGGAAAAGGTTCTTTTGGTTTTGCAGAAGCTTGGCCAAACTGGCTATGAGTCAAACAATTTGTTGTCCGTTGGTAAAAGGATTAAAAATACACATATTGCTTCATTGAAGGTTAAATACATTAGGAGCCTGTTTGGCTTGGCTTATTTTAAGTCAAAATAGCTTTTTAAGCCATTTTATATCTATATATATTTAAAAGGAAGAAAGACTAGCCTAGAATTATGACAAGTGGCAACATAGGAAAAAGACATGTGGTAGTTTTAGGATAAAATTAGTTAGATTAGTTATTATAAGTTATTTAGTTATTTTTAAATTCAAATTCAAAATCAGTTATTTTTCCCCTTTTTGATTGCTTATTTATTATTATTTTATTATCTTTTTTGTTAATTATTGGCTTTTAAATGTTTATCAACGGAAGGAAATAAGTTTTGTCAATTGTTGTGTTCCAACAATGACGGTTTCCTACGGTTTTTCACTGTTTGGTGACAGTTTTTTCTATTTTGTGCTCTTCCTTTTAATACGTGGAATATTCATAGTCATATTCATTCTCCGCCAATTATTTCATTATTGTATCTGCTACATTACATATGAAGGAGTTTAACTTGATACGTGGACAACGCAGCATGGAACAATTAGATATAACTAATAGTAATTTTGTATTTCCTTGCTATCTCTGGGCTATGACTTACTTGAATATAGCTTATGAAAAATTGCATTTACAACCATCTTTAGAGAATCAATTATCTGCGAAAATATACCCTGACTTCTCCCATGTATCTTTGATTTCTTGTGATGTTAATAATTTAGTTCTTTATGCTCTTTATTTAGTTCATTTGAAACATCAGCACATACTATGGTTGTTTTTTCATTTTTTTCCTATCAAGTTGGTCTAAACTAATGATTAGTAACTGTATAATTATTCAACGACTGAAAAACTCAAATTAGCTTTGGAAGTTTATGTACAAATAGTACATCATTATGGTATCACTTTATTTGTTGATGACGGTCAGCATAGCCATTTTCCCATTTTATATTTAGAATATGCTAACAAATAACTAGAAGAAATAAGCTCTTTAATTTTACTCTTTATCAATTTAATTTTAAATTCTTTTTGTATCCGAATTTCGTAAAAAGATGGCACATCGATTATTAATGGCTATTTTCCGGATGAGACACTAGAAAGGAACTATGCTCTTTATTCTATCCTTTGTTGTACCAAAAGATTTCTCCAGCCCATTGAAACTCTATCTGTTGTTGAATATTGTAATGGTGTTGGCACAAATAAAATGCGTGAGCAAAATTTCTTTTCTATATTAATGTTTCTATTAACCCATTTGATTTTTTAATTTTAGGAATCCCAAGATGATTTAATATAAAAATGTGTTAAGAGGCTAAACTGAAAAATAATATATCAAATATTTTATAAGATCGTGGACCTGGAAAGTTAGAAGGAAAATTTTATTATGTATATGATTTTAATATAATATTTTAAAATATCCATATAATTTATGAAATAATAGTAAATCAAATTTCTGTTTGTAAGTTACGAAAAGTTCAAGCAATCAAGTAAAGAATAAGAGTACAGCGGTTGAAATCTCCGTTGATTTACATTATTTGTAGCGGTTGAAATAATATTTATTTTATAAATTTTAATAATGAAGCAATTTTGAGTAATAAAATAAGAGTATCAAAATAGTTTATATTTAAGAAGTAAAAATATTTATTCATATTATATATTTAAAAAGGAGAGATAGGCACGGACATGCGTGAAAAACTAATAAATAATAAAGTACTTAAACATGCAATCACAACAAAAAATATGGAACAAGGATAAGAATATTTGAATTTGGTAGAAATGACACCAAGTAGCCACTTTGAAGGACTGCTATTTAGAAATTAGTCAGTGCATTCTAAGTTTAGTTTTTCAATATAATTTTTCAAGACAAAAATGTCCCGAGTTGTCCTGAAATTAAGTTTTTTAGTTTAAAATTTCATGACAAAATAAGTACTGGCTAATTCCTAATTAGCATCCATGAGAATAGTTATCTGTGCACTTGCCCCTCGAATTTGATATGAAAGTCTTTGAATTTCAGAAAAAATATATTGTACAGATAAGGCCGTCTAACTGAAATCTTAATAGATATTGAATAAAAATAACTATAATTTAAATTCATATGTTGATAATATCAATAGTTAAAACTAAAATTTAATATATCATATTGAAAACAAAATAAAAGTAGTTCAAAATTAATATTTGAATTATAGGCAAAACACTAAATAAAAAATTAAGTAAAAATATTATAGTAAAAAAATGCATACAAGAGGATGATAGGGATTGTTTGAGTATATTTATGATATTGATTAATTTGTAAAATAAATATAGTAACTAATTAAATAATGCTAAAAATTATGGTTAACAAATTTGGACAATGAACTAAGCATTTATATTTATATTGTTTTGTCTTTTATAAGTATAATTATTATAAAATGTCAAGTGTGCCAAATATGCTAGCATTCTCTCATAAAAGCTTTACACAATTATTTTATAACAAGCAAAATATTGAAATTGACCGCGCATCGTGCGGGTAGCTATACTAGTTATTTGTATAAAGTAAAGAAGTGCTTTTAAGCACTTGTTTTTAAGCTAAAATGACAAAAAATAAGTCGGAAGTCAAAAATTAGAATTTCTAACTTATGGCTTTCGGCTTAAAAGTCACTTATAACAAGCTCATTCAAACGGGCTTTAAGTCGAATATTACAAGGAACAAAATGCAATAACACAAGGACTAAAAATGATATTTCCATTAAATTAAATGGGTTGAGGGATATATGGCAGAAAACAAGTTCAAAACTATAAAATGAAATCTGGTGAGCACCTGACTTTTGCATGCAACTCATGACAGAGTAGTTTAGACAAATCACGAGTTTCAAGTAGTGAGTATCTTTCGTGTTGATTTATTGCATGATTTTCAAAACTATTAATGTCCACGATATGAATTTGGTTATCACTTATTGAGTCATGGGATCATTCATTTACTTACATGTGTACAAATATAGGACCTGCTCTTAATATGCTTAACACACAATGGTGCAAGCATTGCATATTTATCCTAATGAATATCGCTAAGGAGCATCTGAATTCAACGCGGTGTATAAATTTGTGTGTAAATACTAGCTAAAATTGGAACTAAGAATAAATTTAAATTCTTAATTTTAAAAATATAATAGGTTTAATTTTAAAAATATTAAAGATTGAACCCCAAAAAATTTAAGTTCTGCATCCGTCCCTCCTGAGTGCAATATTCTAACTTTACTATACTGATAAGTTGGTTCATCAACCAATGATCGTGTCCACTAACTAACTCCTCTTGCATTGTGTTACCAGAGTTGTGCGATTCAGTTTTTCACGTAATGGTCACCCAATTATTTTTCTTCTGAATAGAAAAATATGACCTTTTAAGTTTTTAATTTTGATTATCATTATTATGTTCTTATGATACAATACTCAATTTTCGAATTATTAGAAGAAAAAGTAGGGCTATTTATAGGAGTAGTAGTTACATTCTTTCAAATTGTTTGTTAGTTTTGTAATCCATTTACCAGCACTTCATGGTAGGACCTTGCAGTTAATAAAATCGAAATGAGACTAGTAGAACCAGATTTCAAATTTCTATAGAAACAAAAAACTAAGCCATTCATGTGAAGAAATAACCTATGCTGCTGGTTGAAAGGAGGATTATTTGATCAAACATTATGCTCTATGGTTCATATACGCAATTTACGCGAAGTAAAGATGTCACGATCCAATTTCACTACAGGTCGTGATGGCGCCTAACACTATTGTCAGGCAAGCTAACGCGGAAATATTAGATATTCTTGTTTTACTTTACTAAAACAGTTACATCAAGTTCTTAATTTGAATTTAAAATATGTGATAATTAGCATTGTACAATAATAGTTATACAATCCCAAAAGAATAGTCTACCAATGTGTGTGCCAAGACTGGTGTCACAAGTATATGGACATCTGGTAGAATACACAAAAGAATAAATCTATCCTACTGTCCGAAATAGAATAGACAGTCAAAAGCAAAGAGAGACTCCATCATGCTGCTGAACGGCACAGAAATGAAGCAGCTCACCGTGGAATCTCGATCTACGATCAAGAATGCGCATCAGACCGATAGCCAGATGTACCCGCCTCAAATCCTATACAATTAAGTACAGAAGCGTAGTATGAGTACATAAACAACATGTACCCAACAAATATCTAGTCTAACCTCGAAGAAGTAGTGACGAGGGGTCGACTTGACACTTACTACGGTCAATAGCAATAATGATTAAAGATTTCACTAAGCATGGATAAGATGGGCACAATAGCAAGCTCAGAGTTTGCAGATAACAGTATATTGGTTCGGTCATGTCTTATAATAATTTCACTTCAAGGCATTTAGTATAGTAAGTCATAAATAAGATTTCACATAAATCTCATGCGCACATTATGCCGAGGTCGTACGGCCCAATCCAACAGAAAAAAATTGTGCACTGCCAGAAGGTCGAATGACGCGAACCATAGATGCATCTATTTTCTACCGAGGCGATAGGCCTGATCCACAAATATCAATTATCATCAAGAAAGCAGATAAATGCGCATTCATAGTCAAATAGATTCATGCAAGCTCAAGCAATTTCTTACGTTCTCATATATTTATTTCCAATCCCTAACATGTCCTAAGTGATCTCATTAGCATGAAAAGATATAAACATTTACAAATATGGCAGAATACGAGTCCTAAACTACTCGGACAATTAACATAATAGTAGCTACGCACGGACTCTGGTCACCTCGTGCATACTTAGTCCCCACAATTAGGAGCACATAATCAGTTAACTCACCTATAGGGATAATTACCTCTTACAAGGTTAGAAAAAAGACTCACCTCGCTCAAAAACGTACTTCCAATGTCAAGAACGTGCTCAAACCCTCTGTCACACCTCCTTTTTATATCCCGATGGGGTATATAAGGGAGTTTTTCCACTTTAAGTGACATTATTCAAAATGAGATTATTTATTCATTTTTATTCAGAGTCGCCACTTGGGATGGTTTGTTTTCTGGTGTCCCAAGTCACCAGTTTATTTTAAAATCTCAAATCGAGGAAAATTTGACTTTCCTTTTGAAGTTTGCGAACCAGAAATTCTAAATAAGGAATTCTGTTAACCCGAGGGAAGGTGTTAGCCACCCCCGGATTTCATGGTTCTAGCATGGTCGCTTAAACTATTATAATTGGCCTATTATCTGATTTTAATACATGGTTTATCCTATGGTGTATTTTAAATTATTAACCACTTTTAAATTATTTTTGGGAAGATTCAATATTATTCAAAACATGTCTTGAACCACGTCACATGAAATGCACCTGCGATCCTTGACACGTTTTATCTAACGTTGTTGAGATTTGGATTTGGGTCACATAAAATGTACACCCGAGTTTAAGAAAGTTAAATGTACACCCGAGTTTAAGAAAGTTAATTTATATTACGTGCCTAAAGCAACTACGCATTTTCACATTTGGGAGTAGGGGTGGGCGTTCGGGCAGTTCAGATTGCATATGAAATTTCGGTTTGGATTTTCAGTTTTCGGATTGACCAAATGACAATCCAAATCCAATCCAAATAAGTTCGGATTGGATATGATTTTTAAGTTCGGTTTCGGATTAATTGTTTGGATATTTTGGATTTTCGATTTTGAGCTTATTACTTGAGATGTTTGTTCTTTTTACAAAAATGAATATCCAAATGAAGTACTCATATTAAACTGTGTGAAAAGTTCTTCATTTTCACAACAATCATCTAAATAAAATATTAAAGCAGTGAAATTATTATATAAAAAATATAAAATAGGGACGTTAATACGACAGATAAGAAGTAGAAATAGTAAAATCATGTCCAAATAGAAAGTATTCTCGTAATAACTTAGTAATTATATATGATAATATCTAATGTGTAGGGTATTGAATTTATTACTATTGACATATGGATAATGGACTAAATATATAGTATAAGAACTTCGAATTTTCGGATATCCGAAAATTTGAAGTACCAAATCCAATATCCAATCCGAAATTTAAAATTTTAAAAAATTAAATCCAAAATCCAATCCGTAATCCAAAAATACAAACCAAAAATCCACGAAATTCGAATTTCGGTTTGAATTTCGGATTTGCCCAAAGTATGCCCACCCCTATTTGCGAGGGCATGAAAAATTTAACTAAATGGCGTGCCTTGATTGCTAATGATTAAAATTAATTAAATAAGGGCCATGCATTTTGAGGTGTTGTTTGGCACGTCATGCCTCAAATCCATTTTAACAATCTAATTACTTAAGGGAAAACTTAAAGGGATTTTAAATAATTATTCAAATCTATGTAGCAACTAACAAGCACTGTATTAAGCCACCAATTGTCTAAAAAAAAAATTGCCTCCACAATAAAGCAACTAAACGGATGAGCTGAATTTGATGAAACGCAACAGGCCCAACTAACCAAGAGGTAAACGATCTATTTACAGATGCCTTCAGGCTTGGGCCCCAAAATGAGCTCAATTTTAGTGGAAGAATGAGCGTCCAAACCATAGAACATTTGTATAATTGGGCCAGCATTAGGCCCAATCTTCAGAACCAAACACTTGTGCAAATTTATTTAAATGCCAATCAGCTAAAACTATACAGAACACGAAATGAACAAACATTCTACTTATGATTTTTAACTATTGAAACACAGACCAACTAGCTAAACATCTGAATTTTTAATATTAATTCAAACTTAAACATGCTCATAAGCAAACAAAAGTAAATCGACACCTGCCTCTACTCTTTCTAGAGATATTTTAGACCATTTTCCTTATTCACAATAATTGTAAGCTAACTACTAAACTTGGAAGCCATTCAATCAACAATTCATGAAATAAAGTGCTACATGGTTTTCAAAATAGCAGAATATAACACTAGATAGACTCCAATGTGAAACTTTCTGATTCCAAACCTTAGGAACATCAACTTAAACAGATTCAAATAAATTCCAACAGCAGGACTGGTTTCAACAGGTCAAAACAGATCTGGAGCATACTTAAATTTACTGAAATTTCCACTGCACTAATTCTCTACCACCCATACATGTAATCGGAAAACTTCAGACATTTAAACTAAGCAATTGAAAGAAACATTTATCCAACACTATAACAGAGTGTAAAAATGCAATAAACAAGAAACTAAACAGCTTATGAGCATATGCAGATTGCTTTTCAAACACAAGCGAGCTCAATTGCATTTTCCAACAAGCTCCATGTTTTCCATACACATAACCACATTTACAACTTCACTTGCCATTCAATGGTTCAAAGAAATACCTGGGAATTAAAAGAAAATAAAGAAGTGAAGAATCAGCAATAAAATAAGCCCAGAGTCAGCAATAAGACAGTGCAAAAAATAGCAACTCAAGCCTCAAATCTTTGACCCCATTCCAGCATTCAAAAACCCCAAAATGCACTATCTCTACTGAACCTTGTAAATTCTGACTTATCCCCAGGAAATTAAAACTCAAAATCAAGCAGAAATTCTAGCCTTTTTCAGTACTTTTTCTTGAAAGAAAGAGCTCAACCATTTTTTTTTAAATTTTTTAGGATTTTTTTTCTTCTAAAATCTCACTTGTGAGTGAAGAAAGAGTGCCTTTATAGGCAAGTCTTAGGGCAGCAAGAAGGAATTCAGTTTTTGCACTTTTATCCTTTTGAAGTTTTTATTTTTGCTATTTATTCCTTAGTTAAAAAATCAGGTTTTCACATAAGTCCCAATTCCAGCTTCTAGGAAGCTTCCCTATTCAGTTACAAGAGATTCCCTAACCTAAAATTCCTAGACTACCCCCTTAAACCTCTGCTATTTACTTCAGGGACCCAAATGGGTCAAAATTCTAAAATTACGTTGGATAAAGCATGATTGAATCCCTTTTGGGCTTTTTGGTTTCAGAAGACGAGTTCCAATCAGCAATCAAAATTACTGGATTAATGCCTTACAGAGTCATAAAGACTCATCAAGTCTTGAGCCCAAAGAAAATAAAAAAACCAATTATTCGAACAAAAATCTAACATAAAATAGAATCATGCTAATTGAAATAACTTAACACTACCATGCATTAACAAAATGACTCTGAAGAACTAGAAAAACAAGAAAAAATCAAGAAGAAAAGAAAGAAACAGAAGATGATGAGATAGGAGATAAAAATTGAAAAAAAATGAGGAAAAGATAACAAAAGAAAAGTACCTAAAAAGGCTCGGACAATAAAGAAATGAAACGAATCTTCAAATTTAAGCTTAGTTTGACATTAATCGTGTGTTCTTATCAAGAACACACGAATAAAGTCCAACTAGACCCTAATCTTCACTGAAATCTTGATTTTGAGGGTTTTTGGGATTTTAGGGTTCGAACTTCAATTTAAGATTCGAGGGAAAAGAGTTAGAGATTGGGGAAGAGGGAACCATGGGGATTCCGTGTGATATTCTAAATGTCAATACCACACAAGAGGGGGAGTGATTTGTATGGTACCTAATTTTCGCACTAGAAGAACCCGGTTCTTCTAGATGTACTTACTATAACTGTTTGCGGAATTAAGAGTGCATAAAATAAAGAACATAGAGATTTTTACGTGGAAAACACCTGGCTCAAAAGGTGAAAAAACCATGACCTACTACTCAGTAGGATTTTCCCAAATTTTCACTAAAAGCACTAAGCCAAAACAACATTTACAAACTCTTGTAAACCTAAGGATTGAACTCTAATCCCAGTGTAGCACACAGCCCCAACTGTTGCGACACCTTCAAGTTAACTCTAACTTGAATACTTAAAGTACCTAATACAATTGCTTCTATGAAAGCTGAAAGGTACAATATGAAAATACCTACTACAATTAAACTAGAAATAAAGAAAGACACAATGGAATTTGTTCTTCACTCTAGTTCATATAGCTTCAGATTTACACACTTGAATCACACACAAATTGCTTGCAAAAAGCCTAGATCTTTTGCTCTCAATTTAGTTTAACTTCTGCGTATGTGCAATCACCTATAAAAGAGAAAAATCATTATTATTTATAGAATTAGTAATCGGAGTTTGATTAAAACTCGAATTGCCGATCCTTCATCCAATTCGAGTCCTAGTAGAATTCAAACTCCAATCCTTATCCTTGATCCCGATGTAGTTCTCTTCACATAAGGAGACTTCAACTCCTTATCCTATGCAACCTTTTCGATCAACTCAGAAGATATTGTTGTTGATCCTTGAGACTTATCTTCTTCACGTGTATGTCACATGTGTAAGCATATCAACACCGTGTCTCACATGATGGATCTGGTTCATGACTGAGTTCATTTTGTCAATCTTCAAAACTTTATCTGAACTTGGGCCAACAAATTCCCCATTTTTGATGATGACAAACTCTGTACTTTTATTGATCAGAGACCCTATGGAACTCAACTTAATTTTTACATTTTAAGTTAACTTATCATTAAAGACCAGGTTTAATTAGGTTATACATATCACTTTATTTCAGAATACAAAGTAATACAAAGTAAAGCACAATATCTCTTCCCCCTTTTGGCATCATTGAAAAGTTGCATATTATATGAATCCCAGATGTTAATTATTAATATGGCCACTGGGGCAACTGCAAGTGAAAACATGATTTAGTTAATCAATAATCAACTTCACAAAAAATTTAACTATTAAGATCAGAAGTTTCATAGAACAAGAGAAAACAAAGCACATTGTCATTGATTAGGAGATGTTTCTACAAAACAGACCACAAAAAGAAAAACAAACATCCAACCATGAGCAAAAACAGATAAAAGTCCCGAATCTGGGCCACTGAGGGGGTTTCTAAACTGGTTCTAGGGCTTGGAGGAACTAGATGGTTGGGATTGAAGAAGATTGAGCATTGTTTGGAGAATCCCTTCACTCTTTTCTTTTTCCTTTGCTAGCTCATCTTTGAGGCTATTTCTTTCACTTTCTAGTTCAACAATGCGAGCCTGGAGCCTAGCAATTTCTGCATCTTTTGTTCCACACTCTAGAACCAATGCCTTAACTTTGCTGTTCACAGGAGTCTTCAAGGATGAACCAAGTTCAACTGGAGTTACACTTAGCAGATAGTCACAAGCTTACAGAGTTTTGATTCCAAAGTGCTCTTTGCTGGAGGCCATCTCCCACTTTTTCAATGGCACATCTAACTTGGCCAAGACAGTTGTCAGTATAAACCCATAAGGTGTGGCATGGGCCTTAGAGCCATTGATCACTCTATCCAGCAGCTTGATAATGAAAGCAGGCCAGTTAATATGCTTTCCTCTCACAAGACACTCCAGAAGGACCAAGTCCATATAATTTGCAGTGTGCCTTCTCTCCTGTCTGGGCAATAAACACTTGTTCGGAAACTCAAAAAGCACCTTGTGCTCATGCTTCATCTCACTCTTTTGCACAAATCTAGCCTCAGGCACTTCTTCAGCAGACTTGGTATCACAGAAATTTCTGGTGATTTGGAGAGCAGAAGGGAAAGAATCTAGACAAGGCTACCTTTGCCTAGTATAGTCATCATAGCTCTCACAGGGTATGTCTAGAATTCTTCCCAATTTAGGTGCATCAAACTGTACCTTAACTCCCCTCACCAAGCTGGTAACAACCCCATTCACCACTGTGGCATTTGCCATAAACTCGATCAGCTCTTTTCTTGCCATCCTGCCATCCAATTGAAGAACCATGTCCTTCCACCCCTGTGCATTCAGGGCATCAACCAATCCTTTCATGATTGTCTCCTCCAGGTCTTTCAGAATTCTTCCTTTCAAGATCTTTCTCCTGCCAAAGAGGACAAATTTGTCCCGTTCCTTTTCAGATTCCACTTCTTCTTCTCCCCTCCATGCTTCTTCTTCTTCAGGAACTTTCACTTGTTTTCCTTTGACTGCAGACCTGGTTCTTTTTGCCATGGAGGGTTCAGCCGATACAGATTCTGAAGACTTCTTGGTAGAAGTCTTGGATTTCTTTAGTGTAGGAGTGGGAACCTTCTCAGTTGTGCCTCTTTCCTGATGGACCAGTTCCATCTCTTCCTCCTCTTCTTCTGCAGCCACAGAACTTTCCACAACTTTAGCTTTTCCCTTTTCCTTCTTCTTTTTCTTGCTTGCCTCTAGTGCTTTCTGCAACTCAGCCTCACTTTGCCTTACCCTGCTTCTAGTAGCTTTCACCTTTGGTGCTAAAGGGACAGTAGATTTAGGAGATGACACCTTGCTCTTCTTTGTTGTCTTAGAGGCAGTTGGAGCCTTTTGAGAAGAAGCTTTGCGCTTCTTGGGATCATAGCTTGCTCCAAACTTCTTCAGTATGTCAGCCAAGGTGTCTTCCATAGATGAACTAGGTTCATCTTGTTGTTCACTCAGGTGTACAAGACCTTCAGCAACCTCCCCAGATTCACTTCCCCTTGGTTTGTTGCCACTCTCCTCTATTCCTCCACAAATGGCAAGAATTTTATCTTTCTTTTTCTTTACCTTTATACTCGACTCTCCCTCATTTACATCTTTCACAGAACCCACCAATACAAACCTATTGTCCACTTTCTCGACTACATAAAAAAAAACATAGCATGTAGTTACCTCCCTAGGGTTTTTTTGATGCTTGTCCGAGTCAGAAGACCCACGTTCTTCTCCATCGATTGCAGAAATAAAAGCCTCAGACTCAAAACTCGAGTCAGATGATTCCTTTTTAGAGCTCTCCTTTTTCTGGCTGGCTCTCAATTTTTCGTTTAGAGTCGTTCTCAGAACACCAGTAGCTACAGTCTTTCTTGCCAACATCTTTTGCCGGCGAAATTTGGGTTTAGGGTTGTCGCTAGGGAGTGCATATGAGGATGTGTTGGGAGATACATGTGGGGGAGTTCCTGGATTTTCTTGAGGATTAGTCATGGTGAAGGATTTCTGAAAAGTTTTGGGGATTTTGGAGATTTTGGAGAGAAAGAATATGATCAGGGGTTTAGCACTTAATGATGGTTATGGACTGAAATAGAAATATGTGGAGTATATTTAAAGTGAAGTATGATTAGGAGCATTAACGGCATGATTTTTAGCAGTGGTCAATCAGGAGTCTAATCCCATTAGGACTCCGGTCTTTAAGAGATAGATGGATGACACTAGTTTTTAGGAAAAAGTCCCGTTTTCTTTAGAATTCTAGGAGAATGAAATCGGTTCAATGCTCAACGGTTAAATTTTTAGGAGTTTTGGTTAGAATAGGACTTCTTCTCATAATTGGAATATTTATTTTTCTAATTGTGCAAAGTATAGAAACATACCTGGCCTTTTCTCATGAGCATATACTGATGAACCAGGTTCTTCAAGTAGAACTTCTCTTGATTATGCCTCATATATCATAATAGAAAAAAAAACTTTGTAAGAGATCAATGAATTAATGTAAACACACGTCACAGGAGTATAGTGATTAAAGTATGAGACTGAGTAAAAATTAGTCTAGATATTTACATAAAGTCAGAACTTCTAACCAAAAATAATTTTTTTTTCGATTTTTTTTCATTGCATTCTGAACTGGTTCCTTTTTAGGTGATCTTAATCATCCCTAATTCCAACCTGCTCCTTTCAAAGTTTCCCTATTCAGTTCTTTGGCAAAGATGTCAGCTATTTGTTTATCAGTAGCATAGAATTCTATTGAGATTAATCCTTTCTCATAATTATCTCTCAAGAAGTGGTGTCTAACATCTATGTGCTTGGTCCTTTTATGATGAACAAGGTTCTTTGTCATACTTATAGCACTAGTGTTATCACAAAATATTGGTATGCATCCCACATCAATTCCAAAATCTACCAATTATTGTTTAATCTATAGTAATTGAGCACAACAAGAAGCTGCAACCATATACTCAGTTTCAGCAGTAGATAAGGCTACTGAATTTTGCTTATTGGTAGCCCATGATACAAGACATGAACCAAAAAAGTGTGCCATACCTGAGGTGCTTTTTCTATCCACTAGGAAACCTACATAGTCAGCATCAACATATCCTACTAGATTGAAATTACTACCTTTAGGGTACCAAAGACACAATTCAGTAGTGCCTTTTAGATATCTCAATATCCTCTTGACAACAGTCAAGTGAGACTCTTTTGGATTTGCTTGAAATCGAGCACAAAGCCCTACACTGAAAACAATGTCAGGTCTACTGGCAGTAAGATACAAAAGTGAACCAATCATACCCCTATACAACTTCTAATCAACTGATGAACCAGGTTCATCAATATCTAATTTAGTGGCAGTTGCAATAGGTGTATCTATTTCTTTAGAATCCTCCATTTTAAACTTCTTGATTAGTTCTTTTGTATACTTCTGCTGGTGAATCATGGTTACATTTTGGCTTTGTTTGATCTGCAATCCTAAGAAGAAGTTAAGCTCACCCATCATGCTCATTTCAAATTCACTTTCCATTCGTTTTGCAAACTCTTTGCTTAGCTTGTCAGTGGTGGCCCCAAAGATTATGTCATCAACATAAATTTGTACAACAAGAAGGTCCTTACCTTTTTCCTTTAAGAATAAGGTACTATCTATTTTACCTCTCTTGTACCCATGCTCCAGTAGGAATTTTGACAGTCTTTCATATCATGCTCTTGGTGCCTGTTTGAGTCCATAGAGAGCCTTGTCCAGATTGTACACATGTTCAGGACATTCTTTGCTTTCAAACACTGGAGGTTGTTTCACAAACACTTCTTCCTTCAAGTAGCCATTCAGATCCATTTGATGAAGAGTGAATTCCATATGTGCTACAAAGGCTATGAGAAGTCTGATTGCCTCTAGTCTTGCAACTGGAGCAAATGTCTCATCATAGTCTATTCCTTCCTCTTGGCTGTAACCTTGGACCACCAACCTTGCCTTGTTCCTTGTGACAGTTCCATCTTCATCAAGTTTGTTCCTAAAGATCCATTTAGTGGCAATGATGATCTATCCTTGGGTCTTGGAACTAGGTGCCAAACTTGACTTCTTTCAAACTGGTTTAGCTCATCCTGCATTGCATTCACCCAATCTGCATCTTGCAAAGCCTCAACTATTTTTTAGGTTCAATGATAGATAAGAAAGCATCAAAAGCACACAAATTATTTAATTGTGATCTGGTTTTGACTCCAGATGTTAGATCAGTGATAATGTTCTCAATGGGATGAGAACTTTGATACTTATGAGGTTTTGCAACCAACTGGCTTCTGCTGGATGTTTCAGCAATTTGATGAGGAACAGGTTCATGAACAGGTTCCTTCAAGGAGTTTATTTCAATTCCTCTTTGATTTCTTCCCTCTGTCAGGTTGCCCTGTAAGGAAGAACCTGTTCCATCACCTATTCCTTATGTAGGTTCCATTTTGACTTGAGCTGATGCTTCAGCCAAATCTTTGATCAGCCCAACGGCTTCATCTTCATGTTCCTGACTCTCAGAAAGAATGTTAGTTTCATCAAATACTACATGCACACTTTCTTCTACGCACAGAGTTCTTTTATTAAAAACTTTATAAGCTTTGTATGTGAAGAATATCCCAAGAATACTCCCTCATCACTTCTAGGATCAAACTTTCCTAGGGAGTCTTTTCCATTATTGTGCACATAGCACTTGCAACCAAATGCCCTAATATGGGATATATTTGGTTTGCTCCCTTTAAGTAACTCATACGGAGTCTTCTCTACTAGAGGTCTAGTCATGCATCTATTTTATGATGTAACATGCAGTGTTTACAGCCTCTGCCCAGAAGCTGTGAGGCAGTTTGCTAGATAGTAACATTGTTCTAGCCATATCCTCAAGAGTTCTATTTTTCCTTTCAACTACTCCATTTTGTTGTGGAGTCCTAGGGGCAGAGAAGTTGTGATCTATGCCATTTTCATCACAGAACTCAGCAAACCTAGAGTTTTTAAGTCAGTTCCATGATCAAACCTAATGGATGCAAGATGATTTCCTAATTGTTTCTGAGTCTTCCTAACAAATGCAGAAAACATGTCAAATGCTTCATCTTTGGAAGTTAGAAATAAAACCCAGGTGAATCTAGAATAGTCATCAACTAGCACCATTACATACTTTTTTCCACCTCTGCTCATGGTTCTCATTGGACCACATAGATCCATATGAACCAGTTCCAACGTCTTGGACGTACTTACCATTTTCTTGGATTTGAAGGATGACCTTACCTGCTTCCCCCTTGCACATGCCTCACAAACTTTGTCTTCCTTGAACTTGATATTAGGTAAACCTACAACCAAGTCCTTGGAGACTAATTTGTTTAGTTGGTTTAGACTGGCATGCCCAAGTCTTTTGTGCCATAGGAGGGGATCATTAACTAACACACTTAAGAAAGTGAGTTCATTTTTTGAAAGAGTTGACAAATCTACAATGTAAATATTGTTAACTCTTTTTCCCTGTAAAACAATCTTGTCAGTGATAAGGTTAATCACAAAGCATTTGGTGGAGGTTAAAGCCATAAGGTTACCTCTGTCATACAATTGTGACACACTTATTAAGCTATATTTCAATCCATCTATCAGGTAGACATTCTCTATGGAATGAGAATCAGTCTTGCCTACCTTTCCAACCCTAATGATCTCACCTTTCTTTCCATTACCAAAGGAGACATTACCTCCTTTTAAGTCCTCAAGTGAAAGGAACTGGTCCTTGTCCCCAGTCATGTGTTTTGAGCAGCCACTATCCATATACCATATTTGGCTCCTCCCTTTCACTTGGACCTGCAAAAGGAAATCAGGGGTTAGTCTTAGGAACCCAAACTAGTTTGGGTCCCTTTCTATAAGCAAAAGGATGAATTAAATTCCTTCTTGCCCAACTAGGCAACTTATTCTTTTCTTTAACAAAAACTTTATTCTTTTGACTGGCCATTTCTTTTGCATTGCATTCATATTTGTAATGGTCAATCTTACCACAGTGTGTGCAGATTTTATTTTCAGGAAGAGTGATGTACTTGATTTTTGGATCCCATTTAGGAGCTTGAGTCCCATAGACAAATCCTCTTTTGTTACTGTTGTGATGCTCTTGCAACCAGGAGAGAGCATCAGAGGCTTTGTTCCAATTGCAAGTTCTGTCTAGTTCATGTTTTACCTTTCCTAGATCTTCTTTTAAGACTTTGATGAACTCATATTTCCTGTATAATTCATCTTTCATTTTTCCCAAATTTTCTTCTAGAGTGAGATACGTGTGATCAACTATCTTCTTTCCTGTTCCTAATTTCAGTTTCAGATTTTCAGACCTAAGTTCTAGGACACTGTTGCCAAGTTTAAGAACCTGGTTCTTCAACTCAGCTTTTTTGTTATCACTCTCATTAACCCTAGACTCTAGACTTTTACATTTTGCTTTTAGAATCACACATTCCCTAGACAAAACTTCCTTCTCATTATTAATTATCTCAGACTCATCAATGAAGTCTATTAATAGCTCAGCCAGCCTTTCTTTAGACAAGAATTTAATCTTGTCTTTGAGATGAAGAATACTTACCTCTTGTTTATCATCTGATTCTCCGATGGCCATTAGTTCTTGCTCCTCCTCAGCTTCATCTTCTGAGTCTTTATCTGAAGTTTCTCCCCAAGCAGCAACCATAGCCTTGGTTGAACCTTTGTTTCTCTTTGGTTGAACCTGTTCCTTCTTCCTGTTCCTTCGTTCAGCTCTTTCTTTCTTCCACTCAATTTCCCATTGAGGGCAGTTTTTGATCATGTGGTCAGTCTTACCACACTTGTAGCATCCCTCATTGGTCCGTTTCTCCGGAGATCTTGATTTGCTGAAGTTTGTACCTCTTGAAGAACCCTTTCCTCTCATCAGATACTTCTTGAAATCCGTAGTGATCATAGCCACTTCATCATCTTCCAAATCTACACCTTCAGTAATTCTGAGAGCTAAACTTCTCTCCTTTTTGGGGGTATCCATCTTCATGGTTTGTCTCCTCATTTCATAGGCAGTTAGATTTCCAATTAGTTCATCCAGTGTGAGGGTAGCAATGTTCTTGGATTCCTAAATGGCAGTTATTTTGCTTTCCCGTGTGACTGGCTGAACTCTTGTCAGAATCTTCTCAACCCTATCTTCTTCAAGGATAATCCTTCCAAGAGATTCAAGTTCATTTGTCAAAGTGGTGAATCTAGTGTACATTTCTTGGATAGTTTCTCCTTTCTTCATAGTAAAATTCTCATATTAAGAATACAAAAGTGTTCCTCTTGATATTTTTACTTGAGGTGTTCCTTCATGGGCCACTTGTAGAGTGTCCCATATTTCCTTAGCAGTTGTACAACTTTGGATCCTACTATGCTCGTCTGGTCCTAGTCCATATACAAGCCACTTCTTGGCCTTAGCATTTTTCTCCCATTTCCTCAGATCCTCAGCAGTACAATAAGCCCTTGTTTTTGGCACATCAATTCCTTCAGCATTCTTCTTAGTGGTTGCTAGGGGAGCATCGGTTACTATGTCCCAAAGTTCATAATCTTCCCCTATAATGTGATCTCTCATTCTGTTCTTCTACCAAGAATAGTACTCACATTGAAAAGTGGAAGCCTAGCAGTGGATTGCCTTTCCCAGTTCCTAGGTGGTGCACTCATTGTTGATCTTCTCCTAAGGTGTTAGCCTCTTCAAGGATAACCTACTCTGATACCTATTGATATTCTAGACGTCAATACCACACAAGAGGAAGGAGGTGATTTGTGTGGTACCTAATTTTCGCACTAGAAGAACCTGGTTCTTCTAGATATACTTACTATAACTGTTTGTCGAATTAAGAGTGCATAAAATAAAGAACACATAGATTTTTACGTGGAAAACACCTGGCTCAAAAGGTGAAAAAAATACGACCTACTACTCAGTAGGATTTTTCCAAACTTCCACTAAAATCACTGAGCCAAAACAACATTTACAAACTCTTGTAAACCTAAGGATTAAACTCTAATCCTAGTGTAGCACACAACCTCAACTGATGCGACACCTTCAAGTTAACTCTGACTTGAATACTCAAAGTACCTAATACAATTGCTTCTATGAAAGCTGAAAGGTATAATATGAAAACACCTACTACAATTGAACCAGAAATAAAGAAAGACACAATGGAATTTGTTCTTCACTCTGGTTCATGTAGCTTCAGATTTGCACACTTGAATCACACACAAATTGCTTGCAAAAAGCCTAGCTCTTTTGCTCTTAATTTAGTTTAACTTCTGCGTATGTGCAATCACCTGTAAAAGAGAATAATCATTATTATTTATAGAGTTAATAATCAGAGTTTGATTATAACTCGAATTGTTGATCCTTCATCCAATTCGAGTCCTAGTACAATTCAAACTCCAATCCTTATCCTTGATCCGGATGTAGTTCTCTTCACATAAGGAGACTTCAACTCTTTATCCTATGCAACCTTTTCGATCAACTCAGAAGATATTGTTGCTGATCCTTGAGACTTATCTTCTTCACACGTATGTCACATGTGTAGCATATCAACACTGTGTCTCACATGATGGACCTGGTTCATGACTGAGTTCATTTTGTCAATCTTCAAATCTTCATCTGAACTTGGGCCAACACCGTGGTATTGATTTGGGACTGCTCTGAGGCGGCGCTGGGGTTTAGAGGAACGGATCTCTGAAGACAAGAGAGTGAAGAGATGAGTTTGAGGGGGGCTAGGGGATTTTAGGACAGTTATATAGTAACAACGAACCCAGTTCCAGACCATTCGATCAAAAGAGACCAATGGTCCTAATCGAAGGCTATTAAAACGGGGTCATTTGGTCCATACGTAGGGCAAACCGGGTTGAAGCAGAAATTGGGCCGGTTTTGAACGGGTATTTGAGGGTAAAACGATTGGGCTTATGAGAAGACTTAATTAAGAACCCAAAATCTGATCCCTTTTCTTTCTTTTGTTTTTTTCTTCTTTTCTTTTTTATTTCAAGATTCCTTTTTTTAAAATTAAAAATAAAATCTAAATTAATCCCTAAACCAAATTATCCTACCAAATTAAATTAATTAACTCTAAATAATGATTACCACAATTAATTAAAGATAAAATTAAAAGAAAAAGTACAAAATTCGAAGCTAAAAATTAAAAAATGCAAAAATGAGTTATTTTTTGTGATTTTTCCATTTTTGTAAAATAAACTAATTTACTAATTAATCTAAAAAAATGTAAAACTAAATGCAGATGCAATGTATTTTTGTATTTTTATGATTTAAACAAGATTAAACATGCACACGAAAATGCAAACAATCAGAAAAATTCTACAATAATTCCTAAAATAACAAATAATTAAAAGAAAAAAATCTAATTTTTGGAATTCTGCAGGAGTAATTCATGTGAGGCAAAAATCACGTGCTCACACCCTCAATTTGGAACCGAATGATCTAATACTAATTAAATGAGGTAGGAACTAGTTAATAAAATCTTACAAGTTCACATTCTAACTATTAACGTAATTTTCCAACCCTAAACACAAGTTTCCTAAAATCCGTCCCCGGGCCCACGTGCCCGGATTTCGGAAATTTTTGAAGAAAGTTGTTCTCTATAACCTAAGGATCAAGAATATATGACTTCTACTTTATTCCAGAACAAATTTCGTGTTTAAATCTTGTTTTTATCAAAACCCTAGGTTTTTCTCTAATCCTATGTCTTTTCACTAATCTTGTGTGTTAATCTACCCAAAACCCAACTATTAAACTCAAACTAAGTAGAAATAACTTCCTCAAGATGCTAGGTGGTAATTTTCTCTTCGAAAGCTCCCAAATCGCCCAAACAATGGAGGAAATGTGTCAAAAATGACACATTCCTGTATTAAATGAAGACATTGCCTTCAGCGATTTCCGCACCTGCAGTTAGGGGACCACATCTGTGATCTCGATTCTGCAAGAAGGGGTCCGCATCTACAGAGTTGGGCTGCCTGGCTAGGACCGCTTCTACGGTCTGGGGCCGCTCTTGCGGAGCCGCTTCAGCAGGAAGGGAGCCGCATTTGTAGTTCTTGGGCTCCTTCCCTTTGGACGCGCCTGCGAGTCTTCGACCGCTTCTGCGGTCTCGCACCTGCGGTTGACCAACCGCATGTGTGGTTATGATAAATAACTGAAGCTTCAGCTCCTTTCCAAATTCTCCAACTTCACTCGAGCCTCGTCCGATTGATGCTCGGGGACCCCGGGCCCCGCCTGAACATACTGACAAGTTTGAAATCATAAAACGGACTCCCTCGAACCCTCGCAACGACCGAAACAATGCTAAATGTAAGAATCACTCCCTAAAACCAATTGAATCAAACTTATGAACTTCAAGTTCTTCAATTTACTTCCAATGCGACGAAACACACTTATACTACTCGGATTGACACCAAATTTTGCGTGCAAGTCTTAAATGGAAATACAGAACTATTTCGGATCTCGAAACTCCGTTCGAACCTCGATAACACAAAAACCCGCTCCAAACCAAATATTTAAGAACTTCAAAATCCTTAAGGAATCAAATTTCTCTATTAGGCGCCAAAACACTCCCATGTCATCCAAAACCCGATCCGGACATACGCCTAAGTCCGAAATCCTTATATAAACCTGTTGGAATCTTCAAATCCAGATTCCGGGATCGTTTACTCAAAATATTGACCGAAGTCAAACTTTGCCTTTTAAGCCATCCTTAAGGAACCAAGTGTTCTGATTTCCTCTCAAACTCTTCCAAATCCTGAATCAACCATTCCCGCAAGCCATAAATCAGTAAATGCAAGTACGGGAAGTATTATCTAGATAAACGAGGTTCTAAAAAGTAAAACGACCAGTCAGTTCGTTACATTCTCCGCCTCTTAAACAAACATTTGTCCTCGAACGAGTTTAGATTCATACTTGAAGTGCCGAAAAAGTATGGATATCTGCCCCGCATGTCTTCCTCGGACTCCCAGGTCGCCTCCTTGACTGGTTGGCCCCTCCACTTGACCTTTACCACAGAAATCCTCTTGGATGTCAACTACACTCCTGTCTATCAATAATGGCAACTGGATCCTCCTCGTGGCCCAAGCTCTCGTCTAGCTGAATAGTGCTAAAGTCTAACACATGGGACAGGTCGGCTTAATACCTCCGAAGCATAGACACGTGAAAAACTAGATGAACTCACGATAAGCTGGGAGGTAAAACAAGCTCCTAAGCAACCTCTCCAACTCGCCTTAACACCTCAAATGTGCCAATAAACCTTGGGCTCAACTTGCCCTTCTTCCTGAATCTCATTACACCTTTAATTGGTGAGACTTTCAAGAGAACCTTCTCGCCGATCATGAATGATACATCACGCGCCTTCTGATCCGCGTAACTCTTCCATCTGGACTGTGCTATGCGAAGCCTTTCCTGAATCAAGTTTACCTTTTCCAAGACATCTTTCACCAAGTTTGTACCATACAACTTAGCCTTACCAGGCTCAAAATTCCCAATAGGAGAACGATATCGCCGACCATATTAAGCCTTAAATGGAGCCATCTCGATGCTGGACTGATAGCTGTTATTGTAAGCAAACTCTGCCAAGGGAAAGAACTGATCCCACTGCCCTCCAAAGTCAATCACACACGCTCTAAGCATGTCCTCCAAAATCTGAACTGTCTGTCGGTCTGAGGATGAAAAGTTGTGCTAAGCTCCACACGGGTCCCCTACTCACTCTTAACAGCTCTCCAAAAATGGGAAGTGAACTGAGGGCCTCTATTTGATATGATGGAAACAGGCACACAGTGCAACCGGACTATATCCTGAATGTAAATCCGGACCAACCTCTCTGAAGAATAAGTAGTCATCACTAGAATAAAGTGGGTCAGCTTGGTCAATATGTCGACAATGACCCAAGCCGCATCAAACTTTCACAATGTCCGCAGCAACCCGACTACGAAGTCTATAGTAATATGCTCCCACTTCCACTCAGGTATAGGCATCTGCTGCAATAACCTACCTGCCCTCTTGTGCTCATGCTTAACCTGCTAACAATTCAAACACCAAGCCACATTCTCCACTATGTCGTTCTTCATCCGACGCCACCAATAATGTTGTCTCGAGTCACGATACAAGTTCGTAGCACCTGGGTGAATAGAATACCCCAAACTATGTGCCTCCTCTAGAATCCTCTCCCTCAGGCCATCGACATTAGGAACACATAGGCGACCCTGGAGTCGCAGGACACCATCCTCGCCAATAGAAACCTCCTTGGCACTACTACCCTATAGCATCGTCTCTCTGAGAACTACCAAATAAGGATCCTCGAGTTGCTGAGCCTTGATCTTTTCCAAAAGTGAAAACTAAGCGATAACACATGCCGAAACTTGGCTGGGCTCTGAGATGTCCAACCTCACCAGTCTGCTGAAATGAATGCCAAGCTACCCATACTCTCTGCTTTCCTACTCAAGGCATCCGCGACCACATTTGCCTTTCCCGGGTGATAAAGAATGGTGATGTCATAATCCTTCAGTAACTCAAGCCATATACGCTGCCTCAAATTGGGATCTCTCTGCTTGAACAAATGCTGTAATCTGCGATGATCAGTGTGAACCTCACATGACACCCCATACAGATAATGCCTCCATATCTTAAGAAAATGAACAATCGCCGCCAACTCTAGATCGTGCACAGGATAATTCTTCTCATGAATCTTCAGCTGACGCGAAGCATATGCAATAACTCACCCCTCCTGCACCAATACACAACCCAAGCCAATGCATGAAGAGTCGCAATATACCGTATACATCCCCGAACCAGAAGGCAACACAAGAACTTGTGCTATAGTCAAACCACTCTTGAGCTTCTGAAAGCTCGCCTCACAATCATTGGACCAGCGGAAAGGAGCACCCTTCTAGATCAATCTATTTAGAGGTGATGCAATAGATGAAAAGCCCTGCACGAATCATCGGTAATAACTTGCTAACCCAGGAAACTCCTGATCTCGGTCACTGAAGTCGGACGTGGCCAACTCTGAACTGCCTCAATCTTCTTGGGGATCCACCTTAATACCCTCTCCTGACATAATATTCCCTAAGAATGCCACTGGCTCTATCCAAAACTCACACTTGGAGAACTTAGCATAAAGTTTCTGCTCTCGGAAGGTCTGAAGCACTAATCTCAAATGATGCTCGTGCTCCCCCAGGCTACGTGATTATATCAAGATGACGTCAATGAAGTTGTGACAAAAGAGTCAATATAAGGTCTGAACACCTTGTTCATCAAGTCTATGAACGTCGCTGGGGCATTAGTCAAGCCAGATGACATCACCAGAAACTCATAATTACCATATCTAGTACGGAAAGCAATCTTTGGAACATCTGAGTCCCAAATCCTCAATTGATGGTACCCTGATCTCAAGTTGATCTTAGAGAAAACCTTAGCACCGGTTGAACAAATCACCAATGCGCGGGAAAGGGTACTTGTTCTTGATGGTAGCCTTGTTCAACTGGCGATAATCAATGCACATCCGCATGGTCCCATCCTTCTTCTTTACAAACAACATTGTGCACCCCAAGGTGACACACTTGGTCTAACAAACCCCTTTGCTGACAGCTTCTCAAGTTGCTCTTTTAACTCTTTCGGAGCCATACGGTATGGTGGAACAGATACGAGCGGGGTACCTGGAGCCAAATCAATAAAAAATCAATATCACGATCTGGTATTATGCCATGAAGGTCAGAAGGAAACACATCGGTGAACTCCCCAACTACTAGAACTGAATCAATCATCGGAGATTCTATGGTGGTATCCCGAACATAAGCTAGATAAGCCAAACACCCCTTCTCGACCATATGTTGAGCCTTCAGAAAAGAGATAACTCGACTAGATGTATCAACTATGGAACCCTTCCTCTCCAACCTCGGCAACCCTGGCATTTCTAATGTAACAGTCTTGGCATGGCAATCAAAGACGACGTGGTATGGGGATAACCAATCCATTCCCAGGATGATCTCAAAGTCGATTATATCGAGCAACAAGAGATCTGCTCTAGTCTCAAAACCACATAATGTGATCACATAGGACTGGTAGATCCGATCCACAACCACATAATCACCTACAGGAGTGGACACGTGAGCAGGAGTGCCCAAAGGCTCACGAGGAATAACCAGGGAATGAGCAAACAGAGATGACACATATGAATAGGTAGACCCTGGAACAAATAGCACTGAAGCATCTCCACCACAGACAGAAATAATACTTGTAATACCTGCATCTGAGGCCAATACATCTGGTCTGGTCAGAAGGGCATAGAATCTGGCTGGAGCACCGGTTGGCTGGCCTTCACCTGACTGAGAAGTAGCTGGTTGACCTCTCCCTGCTTGGCCTCCACCACTAGGATGGCCTATACTACTCTGTCCCCCACCTCTAGGAAGCTGGGCGACCGGTGCTGTAATCATGGGCTGCTGACCCTGCTGCACTGCCTTGCCTCGAAGTCTAGGGAAGTACCTCCTCATATGTCCCAAGACTTCGCACTCAAAACAACCCCGTGGTGCGGTGGCCTGCTGCCCTGATGGCTGACCTTGATAGCATGTAGACCCACTGGAAGGAGCTTGAATAGCCGGTAGACGGTATAAACTCTCCGGCATGGCACTGAAATAGGAACCAGAAGAACCCTGAGGACCCGAATACCCACCGGAGGAACCTGAATAGCTAGCGGGCGATAAGAACTCTCTGGTATGGCGCTAAAATAGGGGTGCACTAGAGCACCTCGAGTAGGTGGTGGTGCTGAATATGGGGGTCTACTAGGCTAACCCCTCCCAAACTGACCTCTACCCCTAGCCGGGGCACCTCTGAACTCTCCAAAAAAATCTAGCCCTCTTGTCCTGCTGCATCTATGCCCTACCTCTGAGAAGGTAACCCACAATCCTCTGAGCAATCTCCACCACTAGCTTATAAGACGTCCCCATCTCCACCTCTCTGTCCATGTTGGCCCTAATGCCAGAATACAACCCTGCAACGAAAATCTGTACCCTCTCTGCATCAGTAGGAAGTATCATCAGTGCATGGCAGGATAACTCAGAAAACCTCGCATCATAGTCGGTCACAGACATCTGACCCTGCTCCAGCTGCTCAAACTGATACCGTAGCTCTTCCCTCTCAAAGGGTGGGATATAACTGTCCAGGAATAACTTTGTGAACTGACCCCAAGTGATGGGAGGAGAACCTGCTGGCCTACCAAGAACATAAGACTGCCACCATCTATGGGCCCTGCCCTCCAGCTGGAAAGTAGTGAAGTCCGCCCCATGTGACTCTAATATCCTCATATTGGGCATCCTCATGACGCTCACCCCCGAAGATAGGAGGGTGTAACATGTTCCATCTGTCCAATAGCTTTGCGGATCACCATTCGCGGCTGGCTTGGGCTCGGGCACCACTGCAGCAACCGGCCGAGCCTTATCCACGGGTAGTGCACCGGAGTGTGATACACTACAGCTGCATGACCAGGAGCCTAAGCAGTAGGGGTCTTTGATTCCCCTCCTGCCTGTGATGTAGCTGGATCCGATGGAAATAAACCAGCTTGAGTCATAGTGTCTATGAACCGCAACAAACGGCCCATGACCTCCTGGAAGCTCGGTGCTATTATGAAGTCCGCCAAGGTAGGCTCAGCTGCAGGCACCTCACCCTGCTCCTCAATGATAAGATCTCCCACAAGATCCGCCGGTGGTGCTACTGGAGCAGCTCTGGGACGCCCTTGTCCCCTACCTCAGGTCGGTGCCCTACCCTGACCTCTACCTCATCCTCTAGCAATGGGGGGAGCAGCTCCTCCCAGGTCTAGAACAAATGTCGTGCGCGTCCTCACCATCTGTAAGATAATAGAATAGAAAATTTTAGTACACCAACCACTACATGATAGGAAATGAATAAAGAGCAATTTTCTAACACCCTATAGCCTCTCGAAGATAAATACAGACGTCTTCGTACCGATCCGCATGAATCTATTAGGTTTGCCCATGACTTTGTGAGACCTACGTGAACCTAGTGCTCTGATACCATGTTGTCATAATCCAATTTCACTACAGGTCGTGATGGCGCCCAACACCATTGTCAGGCAAGCCAACGCGGAAATATTAGATATTCTTGTTTTACTTTACTAAAATAGTTAGAGCAATTTCTTAATTTGAATTTAAAACATGTGATAATTAGCATCGTACAATAATAGTTATACAATCCCAAAAGAATAGTCTACCAATGTGTGTCTCAAGACCTAGTGTCACAAGTATATGGTCATCTAGTAGAATACACAAAAGAATAAATCTATTGTACTATCTGAAATAGAATAGACAGTCAAAAACAAAGAGAGACTCCATCATGATGTTGCACGTCACATGAAGGAAGCAGCTCACAGTGGAATCTCGGTCTACGATCAAGAATGCACACCAGATGGTAGCCAAATGTACCTACTCAGATCCTGTACAATTAAGTACAAAAGCGTAGTATAAGTACATAAACAACATATACCCAACAAGTATCCAGTCTAACCTCGAATAAGTAATGACGAGGGGTCGACTTGACACTTACTAAGGTCAATACCAATAATGATTAAAGATTTCACTAAAGATGAATAACATGTGTGAGCACGTGATTTTTGCCCTACATGAAAATAACTCCTAAAAATAGACCAAAATAATTTTAATTGATTTTTAGGTGTTTTTCTTTATTTAGTTGCATTTCATGCATTTTTAATATTTTTTAAAATCATAGAAAAACCATAAATAAAAAAAAAGTGTCATATTTTAATTTCAGGCCACCTTAGGTTTAATTTGCATTTAGGAATTAATTACATTGAGTTAATTGTGCTATTAATCAAAAATCACAAAAAATAATCATTTTTACATAGTTAAATAATTAGCTTAATTTCACAATTTGAATTAATTTAGGAATTTAGTTTAGCTTTTTAATTATTAAAGAAAGAAAAGAACAACAAAAAAAAGAGGGAAGTGAAAAGGCTTGGTTTTTAAAATTCAAATTGGCCAAACATTTGAAAAACCCAAAATATTTTTCCCCCAAAACCTTCCCCAAAATATTTTCCCCCCAAAACTAATCCCCTACCCCATCACATTAAAAGATCCCACACACACACCCAATAAAAAGGGATCAGCTACAGTAAAGAAGGGACCCCCCTGAAATCCCTCCTCCTTGCCCTACCCCCGCTCTCTTCAAGACCTACACAGAACTATACACACATAAGGTCTGAAGAAATATCAATGGCCATACCCCTGTAATCGAAAAACCAGCACCAACCCTCACGCCACCGCACACACACAGCGGCCGCTGTTTCTTCACTACACACCACCAAGCCGTCTAGCTGGAAATGCCATGAAGATTAATAGACCAATGTCCTCTGTGTTCTTTTAGTTTGTTTTTATTTTGATTTTTCAAAAGAAACCATGGAATCGATAGGTTTGATTGGATTCGCTCCTATGCCGATCGAGTTTCCGTTCGAGGTGCGGCGTCGGATTGTGAGTTTGCTGCCATCCGCTACTTAAGGTTCGCGGTTTTTGCTGGTCTTTTGCTGCTGATTTTGCTTGAATTTAGACTCGAAATATGGTACTTGACAACTGTTCTACAAATATTAAGGAAGTCTTAGTTTAAACAGGTTCTTCTCCTCACTGATTCATTTTGTTCAATCTTGTTTGTGAATGTTGGAATTTAAATGATGTATAATTAAAGTAGGAGATTGTCACTTTCTGTCGATTTGCCTGTTGTTGCTCTTTGGATTTATGCATTCCTATGAATTCTTAGCAAGAAATAATTGCCATCTTTTCAATTTCTGAAATCATGTTTTGTCTCTGTCGCATTTGTTATTACTGCTTGGATTCAATGGTATTGGATTTAGTTTTAGCACAAAAAGTGAAGTGCTTATGAACTTGGTAGAGTAATTATATATATTAGGTATGGTGTTATTGAAGTGAGCATGTGATTTGTATAACTGAGCCAAAAGACACATCAGTTCTGCCATGTAGGCGTATGGCATGGTCATTACTTTGACAGTTGCTTTATTCCTTCAATATCTCACGATAACAGTATATGATAGTCTAAAGTAGTTTTGAATTTTATGCCTGTGTAAAGGCGTTCCTCTCAAAAGAAAAAAAGGGGCTGATGGCTTTTCTTCTCTTAAAGTTTACTGGAGCATACGATGGGCCATAGGCTTTTGTGAACATTGGTGATATAATAGATTTTTGGAAAACTTGACCATTCCTGATGTCTCTAGTCTGCACCCGCCCATTCACTCGTTGTTGGTCGAAGCTTCTATTTGAGCTTAATCAAAATCTTGTAGTTAGTTAGGTTTGAATAATTATTTGTTATTATTGTTATAATTTATTAAAAAAAAGAAGAAGGAAAAGGAATAAAGGAGAAGAATGAGTTGTTCGAATGTCATGGAAATTTTATTTCGAAATAATGTGCTGTGTGGACGTTAATTGAGAACGTTGGTTGTTCAAAATAGTACTGGGACTTGGTATCTGGACTTAATAGCTCCAAAGACTTTGAGTTGCTAGGATAAATATGGATTTTGGGCTTAGAGGACATGTAGCTTGATTTATGCACAATAATAAATTATGGCCATGAGTACGGTTCCCATGACATAATTACAATATGTGAATTTCAATTCGGGGTTTGTTTTTCATGTAACCCGATTATAACAACTTCGAATAATAAAACCCTTTGAAATAATTCGAGGCGTGCCATTTAGCAAATTCCATGGCCCTCGCAAAGTGTAAATGCGTAGTTGCTTTAGGCGCATGTTTAATAATATTACCTTCCTAAACTCGGGTGCACATTTATGTGACCCAAATCCAAATCTCAACGAAGTCGAAATGTGTCAAAAGCCACGGGCACACTGGTGCGGCGTGGTTCGAGATACATTTTCACGACGTTGCAATTCTTATAAGAAACAAATATATAAAAGCGGATTACTAATAAAAAGCACATAGGATAGAACATGTATTGAAATCAGATAAAATCAAATACAACAGTTGAGCGACCGTGCTAGAACCACGGAACCGGGGAATGCCTAACACCTTCTCCCGGGTTAACAGAATTCCTTACTCGGATTTTTGATTCGCGGACTGTTAACAAAGTCATATTTTTCCTCGATTCGGGATTCAACCGGTGACTTGGGACATCATTAATCTCCCATGTGGCGACTCTGAATCTTAATAAATAACGAATCCCGTTCGATTGTCCTTTAAGTGGAAAAACTCCTTTATTACTCCCTTGCGGGTGTAGTGAAAAAGGAGGTGTGAAAGCTCTGGTGACTCTGCTGGGGAAACAAACCCAGAACATTGGTTCAGGGTTTAAGAATTCGAGCTCGGAATAATTGTTGTATTTGTTTATATCTGATTTTCCTACATGTTCCTAATTAATGTGCTAAATGTTTACCGCTTTGATATTGTTTGAATTGTATATAAACTGTGTCGAAAACCCTTCTCTTCTCACCTCCGAGGATGTGCTTACTGGTTGAGACTCCCTATTCTGTTAGTGTAAATATCCTGAAATAAGAAAGAGGCCGGACAAGTTACTAAGCCGGATGGCCTTTTGGTTCCCGGTACGTAGCCCCC
>MU681332.1:0-39504 GCA_026770625.1 Nicotiana glauca
TTAAACTGGTGACTTGGGACACCATTATATTCTCAAGTGGCGACTCTGAAAAACTTAAATAATTAATCCCGGTCCAACTATCCTTAAAGTGGAAAAACTCCTATACGCCCTCGCGGGTAAAGTAGTATTAAAAAAGGAGGTGTGACAGCTGTGATTGTAGATGACAAAAGTTCTATGATCAACGTGGAGGATCCCCTTGAGGATGTGCTATTAAATATTGATGACAATGATGATGCAAGCAGAGTGGAGTGTATCAACGCTTTACATGGGATGGGCTCTTATTCCTATGAGCCAAGAAAATTGTTTGGATCTTGAAAATCAGAAAACTCAACCAACCAAACCATCAATTAAGGAGCCACCGGTGTTGGAGTTGAAGACACTTCCTGCACACCTCAGGTATGAATTCTTGTGCTCTAATTCTACTTTACTAGTTATTCTTTCTTCTTGCCTTACTAACATGTAGGTTGAGGCCATTTTGGAGGTGCTTCAAAGGCGAAAAAGGGCAATTGAATGGACTCTGGCGGATATTCGGGGAATAAGCCCCGCATTTTGCATGCACAAAATTATTTCGGAGGATGATGCAAGTCCTTCCTTAGAACATCAAAGGAGGCTCAATGAGGCAATGTAAGAGGTGGTGAAGAAAGAAGTGATCAAATGGCTAGATGCAGGTGTGGTGTATCCAATCTCCGATAGCTCATGGACTTCTCCGGTGCAATGTGTGCCGAAAAAGGGTGGAATGACTATGGTGACAAGTGACAACAATGAACTTATTCCCACTCAAACCATTACCGGGTGGAGATTTTGCATGGACTACCGAAAGCTAAATAAAGTAACTCACAAGGATCATTTCCCGTTGCCATTCCTCGACCAAATGCTTGATTGCCTTGCGGGGCGAGCCTTTTATTGCTTTTTGGATGGATACTCGGGGTATAATCAAATCTTAATCGCTCCGAAGGACCAAGAAAAGACCACATTCACCTGCCCATATGGTACATTTGCTTTCTACCGGATGCCTTTCGGGTTGTGCAATGCTCCGGCGACCTTCCAACGATGCATGATGGCTATTTTCACCGACATGGTGGAAGACATTTTAAAGGTCTTTATGGATGATTTTAGTTTGTTTGGTGATTCATTTGAAGAGTGTTTGGGAAAGATAGAGTCTTGGCCGATGTGAAGACAAAAATCTCGTTCTTAATTAGGAAAAATGCCACTTCATGGTTGAAGAGGGCATAGTGTTGGGTCACAAAATTTCTAAGCATGGGATTGAAGTAGACAAAGCCAAGATTGAAGTGATTTCAAGCCTCCCTCCCCCCATTTCTGTCAAAGGGGTGAGGAGTTTTCTTGGACATGCGGGGTTCTACCGGCGGTTTATCAAGGATTTTTCGAAGGTTGTAAATCCCCTTTGCAAGTTGCTAGAGAAAGATGCTAAGTTTGTGTTTGATGAGAAATGCATGGAGGCCTTCAAACTTCTCAAGCATAAGTTGACCATTAGCCCAATCATTACCGCACCATGTTGGAGCTTACCCTTCGAGCTCATGTGTGATGCAAGTGACGTTGCTGTTGGGGCTGTTTTGGGTCAAAAGGTTAGTAAAATGTTTCACCCGGTGAACTATGCAAGAAAGACCATGAACGAGGCTCAAAGGAACTACACGATCACCGAAAAAGAATTGTTGGACATAGTTTTTGCAATGGAAAATTTTCGGTAGTATCTTATGGGGGCCAAAGTCATAGCGCACACCGACCATGCCGCCCTTAGGTATTTGATGACAAAGAAAGACTCCAAGGAAAGGTTTATGAGATGGGTGTTACTACTTCAAGAGTTTGATTTGGAAATAGTGGACCGGAAAGGCAGTGAGAACCAAGTTGCGGATCATTTGTCCCGCTTAGAGGAGGAAGGAAGGTCGTGTGATGGCCTAGAGATCAATGACACATTCTGCGATGACCAACTATTTTCTATGTCGATGTGTGATATGCCATGGTTTGCAGACATTGCTAATTTTATTGTGACGGCATCATCCCGTGTGAGCTCTTTTCTAATCAAAGGAAGAAGCTCTAACGGGATAGTCTGGACTTCTATTGGAATGAGCCATACTTGTTTAAGATTTGCACTGATGGAGTGATTCAGAGGTGTGTACCTGAGGAGGACCAATTTAGCATCCTAGAGGCTTGCCATTCCTCCCCCTATGGTGGCCATCATGGAGGGGTGAGGACAGCTTCGAAAGTTTTGAGTTGTGGTTTTTATTGGCCAACCTTGTTCAAAGATGCAAGTGATCTAGTAAAAAGATGTGATCAATGTCAACGAGCGGGCAGGATTTCCAAGAAAGATGAGATGCCTCTAAACACAATTCTTGAAGCTGATATCTTTGATGTATGGGTATCGATTTTATGGGCCCTTTTGTTAGCTCGTGTGGTAACACTTCCATTCTTGTAGCGGTTGATTATGTGTCAGAACGGGTTGAGGCCGTGGCCTTGCCCAACAATGAATCTAGGAGTGTGGTGGCATTTCTCAAGAAGAGCATTTTCATAAGGTTTGGTACACCTCGGGCAATCATTAGTGATAGAGGATCGCATTTTTGTAATAGAGCTTTTGATGCCTTGCTTTCCAAGTATGGTGTCAACCACAAAGTCTCTACGCCTTATCATCCTCAAGCAAGTGGCCAGATTGAAGTATCTAACAGGGAGATCAAGAGCATTTTGTCCAAAACTGTCAATGCCAATAGGACCGATTGGTCTAAAAAGTTAGATGATGCTTTATGGACTTACCGGACCGCATACAAGACCCCAATTGGTATGTCACCGTACCTGTTGGTGTTTGGGAAAGCATGTCATCTACCAGTGGAGTTGGAGCATAAGGCCATGTGGGCCTTGAGGAAGCTTAATCTTGAATGGGATGTTGCGGCTAATCATCGTGTTGAACAACTCAATGAACTTATGAATTCCGGTTCCATGCATACTCTAGTTCGTCCTTGCATAAGGACAAGATGAAGAACCTTTTGACAAATATTCTCATGGAAAGGAGTTCAAAGTTGGTGATTTGGTGCTCTTATTCAATTCTCGTCTAAGGTTGTTCCCGGGAAAGCTGAAATCAAAGTGGAGTGGACCATTTGAAATTGTGTGTGTGACCCCGTTTGGTGCTCTAGATTTGAAGAACAAAAGTGGTAAAGTCTTTGGAGTGAATGGGCATCGTGTCAAGCATTATCTTGGGAAGTTTGATGATAGCCATGTGGTGGCTGTTGTTCATTTCAAATAATGTGATGGTAACCCGCGTCGTGCCGTGACGTTAAATTAGGAGCTTCTTGGGAGGCAACCCATGTGTTTTTCTTTTTGTTTTCTTTGATTTTCTTTGTACTATAGGATTGATTTTTGGGCTAACTGGTTGTAAGATGTTGCAGGATTGAGTTGATGCAGTGCAGGACATAATTGAAAAAAAATTGCACAGTCTCTGAAGTTTCCAGTATGGACGCACTACACTTTGTGTGGTCCGCACTGGCAAAAGGGTAACAAAATTACTCTCTGAAGTTTGCCACCATGGCCGCAGTTGATTTGTTGCGTTCTGCGGTGGACCACCATTGTCGCGGTCCATTGTGTGCGTATCGCGGTGGGTTACTGAGATGGAATTGAACAAAGGTAACCAGTGCGGAGCGCGGTCCATTTTGTGCTGCCGCACTGGTAGGTGAGAATGGGCCCCAGGGGTTTTTCTATAAATAGATCCCAAGGGCCTCTTTTTACCCTTTTCGCAAACTTGAACCTCAGAGCATATTGTTACTGTTCACTTTCTTCCTTGACTGTATTTCTTGATTAGCATTGATTAACTGTACTTCATCTAATATCTGGTAGTAATTCACTCAATTCTTCTTTGTTTAATTGTGTAATTTCACTTTATTCTCATTTCTCTTAGCTTGTAGTTCTTCTTTTCCCCGTATTTCTCTGATTGTTAGATTAGGTTAGTTTTAATGGTAATTTTTGTGGATTTGGTGAGTATAATGGACTGGGTAATTACGTAGGGACCCTAATTAGGTGAAAGTTTGAACTTAAGAAGAAAAATCGCAAACCATAACTCAGTGTCAAGACTGGGCAACCTGTGAAGACCGCAGTCAATTCTGTGCGGTCCGCGGTGCCCAAGTGCGGTCCGCATTACCACTTTGTACGAACCGCGGTGATGAATTTCTGAAAGGTGCCTCTTGCCCTGTGCGACCGCACTACATTTTATGTGGGTTGCACTGGCCCAGTGCGGCCGCGATTGGCTTTGTACGGTCCGCACTGGTGAGATTCAGAGACCTTGTTTCTTGGAACACTATACATGTGCGGTCCGCGGTGGCCTCAGTGCGGCCGCACTACCATTTTGTGTGGGCCGCACTACCATTTTGTGCGGTCCGCACTAGGCAACTTCTGCAACTGTCTGCAACAATGTGAATCTGTCTACTATTTGTTCTGTTGCATTAACTTGAGCTGCACTGATTGATACTAACAAATACATTGAATGATGTTTGCATACAATGGTTAAATAACGAGGAGGAAAAGGATCAAAACAACCCGGGAGAGGTGAATCCTCCCGGGGAGGCAAGGGCAAGAAGATGATAAAACTCACTCCCCAAGCTCGTGAAAACATTAAAAAGACCAGGAAGCTCATTAAAGCTGCAGATAGAGCTGCTTCCTATTCCTCGGGGAGTGAGTACCAACCGTCAAGGGACGTCTTTTCAGACTCCGTGCCAGAGTACATGGAAGACTGGCCGGAGAGAGATAGGTTGAGAGATACTCCCCCACCACCACCCACTATCTGAAGGCCAACCAATGTCATTTTTGAGTCATCTGAGGGCTCAGCAGCCAGTAGTAGGGACTACTCCATCTCCCCTACAGCTTCATTATCTGGGGAGGGTGCAGAAGGAGGTGAGGAGGAGGTACATGGAGCTGAATGTGGTGAGCCTCAGGTGGGAGGCATTGCCCGAACTAGAAGACCCGAAGTTTGGGAGGATAGGTTTGTGAGCCAGGTGGCATACCATAAGTTTAGGGAGTGGTGGTCGGTGCGACATTTGATATCGATGCAGAGTTTCATTGACAAAGATCTCTTACCCCACAACCCTGACGTGCAGAAGCAATTTAGGACTAGAGTGGGCTGGGAACACTTTCTGGAAAAATGTATAGATGCCAACGAACACATGGTCAAGGAGTTTTATTGCAATGTAGCCCACATCAAAAGGTCTCCAAAGTGACCAAAGTTCGTAACAAGAGTGTGCTATTTGAAGGGGTACACCTAAATGAATACTTGGGCTTCAATGAGGAGGAGGAGACTCTATATCTGGCGAAGTTGGAGATGGGCGAAGAGGTTCGTCCATGGTTAGCTCAGTACCTAGAAATCCCAGGTATCATTCCTGAGTGGTTGACTGCTGGGGTAAACATATTGAGGAGGACCCTAAACTTTGAGGTGAGGGGTTGGGAGATATTTGTGTGCAGCCAGTTAGACCCTACTACCCATGACCAGACCCTTCCTCTCCATCGGGCTGTGTTAGTTGCTTCGATTATGGTGGGATACTCCATAAATGTGAGGAATGTGATTTCCCGCATTATCTCATTAATGGGAGCAGAGCATGACCGGAACTACCCTTTCCCCAACACCCTCTCTATGTATTTTTGGGATTTGAAGGTGGAGAAGAAGACCTACGATGTCAAGGTCAAGGCTATAGCCCCATTCTCCTGGTACAACTTGAAGGGGAATGACAACCCCAAGGACAAGAACTACAAAGCCTCTGCTTCTGCCCCAACTGGCCAGTATGAAGAGCCAGTTGTGGTAGAGGCCCCCACTAAGCCTACCTCAATTGCTGTTGACATGCCTCCCGGTCCTTCCACATCTTCAGCCATTCCTCCTGCCCTTCCACATCAGCAGGTCTGGAGATCCCATCTTCTCGGGCCCATCCTATCACTGCCCACCAATTGAGTCAGATGCTTCAGAGTATCAACAACTGGATGGATACTGCTTCATCCAAGTTGTCCACCTTGACCACCACTATTGCAGCTCAGTCGGCACCTCAGCCAGCAGAGGTCCCATAATCGATAGAGGATGCTTTGAAGGAAATTCTTGAGAACCAGAAGAAAATCCTCCATACTCAGGATGCATTGGCAAAGGCAGTTGATTCATATGCATTGACCAGCTACCTTTAGATCTATTGTTTGAGGACCCAGTTCCAGCAGCTGAGCTACAGCTGGAGCAATCACATCGGCCTCCAAAGAGGAAGAGGACGATTCTCTAGAGCCGATGATGCTATCATCCTGTTGGATGACCTAGCAGAGACTTCCTCCGGTCAGCCACAGGGTGTACCAGATCTAGAGCCTGTCAAAGTCCAGGCCCAGGTCCAAGCAGCTGAGCAGCAGGACACCGGGAACCAGTTTGAGGTCCCCGAGCATACAGCGGACCCAGGGACCACCCATGATCCTAGGGAGTTTTCCATATCCTTTTTCTCTATCTTTTTGGTGCTTATTTTGGACTAGTTGTCATTGGGGACAATTCCAACTTTTATTTGAGGGGGTGCACCCTCCATTTTGGATGATTGTATATATTGATACATTTTATTACTTTCTTGATTTTTATTTGGTCTGTGTATAACTTTATATTTAGCTACTTTTATCGCACTTTTTACTTTTCCTTGGGTCTGTATATAAAGTTACATTTCATTGTATATATTCATCCCGTGTATTGTATATTCAATCCCCTCTTGTATATATTTATTCTATTTTCCGCAAAAAAAAAATTTCGTTTTTAGCTTCTTATTTTTGATTCGTAGCTTTTGTTTTCGGAGTTTGCAATAAGCCTTTGGTTTTCTTAATGCCACAGTTCTTTCCAAAGGTGGAGTATTATATGTACCGGGTGGCTCTTCCCAATGATAGATGGTGTGACAACCTTCTTAAGGGTTTGAGTCCATTTTTCTTTTTGTTGTTAGTAGTTTGTAGTTAAGGGTACCTTAAGAAAAGCTTCACTTGGGCCTAGCACATTTGCCTTTGATCTTATGGTCAAAGATAAATTATTGTGTTTAGGATGGTGAAAGTCGTGACCTTGAGACTCTTGTGTTGAGCGATAATCATCAAGTGGTTTTTTGGGACCATTGTGTGCTCAAATTGTGTCTAAGGTCGTTGTGGGCCCTGACTCTATGTCTTTAGAAATCCTTTAGCTTGTGTGGTGAGTATTTGAATTACAAGTCCAAGTCGCGAGCCATTGGTCTAGAACTTGCCCTGAATGTTTGTTGAGGCGAAATCTTAAGTGAAATTTGACTTGAGAAGTGATTATAGGCTCTCCTTGATCCAAATGATAGTTTGAACAATTCCATAGCCTACCAATGATAAGATCCCTAGCCAACCCTTTTGAGCCTTAGACCTTTTTCTTTCAAGAACCATGATATAAGCCTATACCCGTTCTAAAAGATACCCTCTCTTGGCACCCAAATCTTTCCTTTAGCACATGGTAAAAGTATAAGTTTGGGGGGAGAGGCGAGGATTGCAACAAAGTGGTAAAAAGGCACAAAAGTGATGAAACGGAAAGGCAATGAAAAAGAAAGAAAAGCAAAAAGACAAAAAGAAAGCTCAATGTGAAAAAGAATGAAAAGGGATTCAAGAAAAGCAATGAAAAAGAAAGAAAGGTATGGAAAGTTGAAAAAGGAGAAAAGGTTTGAGATGCATAAGAAAGAGCGACAATGTGTCTCTCTAACCCCTTAGAAAGAAGTGAAATGACTCAAAGAGTCAAGTGAATTGTGCCAAATGAATCAAAAGAAGTGCTTAAGGGAAGATGGAACCCACTTGAACAAAAACATGACCTACCCTAAACCAAAAGCCTTCACAATGACTCCACAAAAGCCCTATATGATCTTGAGTTGAATGAAGCTTACATTAGTGGATACTTACATAAGGGGCAAGCATATGGTACCTAGAGCCGGACTTGTGACCTTTCCTTAAGAGAGATGAGTGAATTCCCATTAACCTCATTTTGTGTGCCATTATTCTAAAGGTGAGGTTTGCTTAGGGAGAGTTGAGGATATTTGAGTTTGGGTTCCAACATGACCAAAGTAATTAAGAGAGTTCTTTGATGTGTTGAGTCAACTCTTGATGCTCTTGTGTCACACTTGATCCATGGTTTTTCAAAAGTTAAATGTTGTTAATGATTCATTTGTATTAAAGGCAATTGTTAGTCCCAATTGATGCTAATTGAGGTTACTTTAGGATAGCTAAAAATTCTTGGATTTTACTTCAAGGGGTGGGTCTTATTTTGTTTGCTTGAGGATAAGCAAAAGCTTAAGTTTGAGGGAGTTGATAACTAGGGATTTTGATGTGTTTCACGCTCCTTCTTGCTTACGCTTTGATTACAAATTCTTACAAAATAGTCCCAAAAGGCTCATAAGTTGTGCTTGATTGCAGGTTTGATCAACAAAGTGACAGGATGTCAAAGATCGGCTCAAAAGGAGTGAAACCTGCACAAGTATCAAAGACAAAGACAACTCAGGATAAACTAGCCTAGTGTGGCCGCAGTCCATTCCGTACGGTCCGCACTAGGGAGATTCAGAGACTGGTTTTCAAGGCATCAAAGTAGTGCGGCCGTAGTAGATATTGTGTGGTCCGCACTGAAGGCTCCGCGGCCGACCTACCATTATGTGCGGTCCACGAAAGAGAAGATCAGAGAGATGTAATTTGCCAAGGTTCAAGCCAGCGCGGTCCGCGGTCATGTTTGTACGGACCGCATTAGAAACCTCCACGGTCGCGGTCCATTCTACGCGGTCGGCGAAGCCTGAGTTCAAAGAGTCAAGATTTCAAGTCCAAGAGCCTAGTGCGGCCGCAGTCCATTTTGTACGGCCCGCAGTGACCCCACACGGGTATTTTTGTCCAGTTTTTTCAGCATAGTATAAATAGAACCTTTTTCCATTTTTAGGGTATCGGTTATTTCAGAACAGCAGTTGCGCTCGTGAGAAGCCATTTTGTATCCATTTTAGGCACTTTAACGTAGTTTTAGCAATTGAATCATTATATTTACTTTAGTAATTTAATATTATGTCTTTCTCTTCATCTATTTCTCTGATTTTATCTTCAAGCACGAGTAGCTAAACCCATTATCTAGGGTTGTGGCTCAACCCTAGTGTGGGTAATCTATGGGTGTTGTAATTTAATGTTAGATTGATTATGGGTGTTTGTTATTTGGGTCAATTTTATGGTTTAATTTATGAATTAGTGGTTGCAAACACTAGTTTGTGCTAAGTTAACTTAGCTCTTCTTGAGAAAGAGAGCCCAAGTCTCCAAAATTGACTCAACAAGGAATTGGGATGGACTCAAGAGAATTGATAGTCCCAATTAAAGGGTTAAACCTCGAGAGAGTAATTATCCAACTCGAACCCAATTTGCTCGAGCAAATATACATACCCAATTGGTCTCGAGAGAGTCAATTGGACAAAACCACTCTTTCTACCGAGAGGTGTAGAGTGGGTAGTATTGAGTAACGGTTATAATATATTTCCCCAATCATGTCAATTGTGCCTTAGATGCAATTACCCGTTAATTAGCCACCTAGGTGAAGGTCACTACCCTAGTGCCCTTTATACTATTAGATACAACTTGTAGTAATTTACTCTTAGTCTAATTTAGTTACAATTATAATTTGTAGTTTGATCATAGTAGAATATAAAGAAAAATAAAAAATGAATAGAAGACCAATTAAGAGTGTCACACCTCCTTTTTACGATTTAATACACCCCCGAAAGGGCGTAATAAAGGAGTTTTTCCAATTAAAGGATAATCGGAACGGGATTTATTATTATTTATTCAGAGTCGCCACTTGGGAAATTAATGGTGTCCCAAGTCACCGGTTGAATCCCGAACCGAGGAAAATATGACTCTGTTAACAGTCCACGAACCAGAAATCCGGATAAGGAATTCTGTTAACACGGGAGAAGGTGTTAGGCATTCCCGGATTTCGTGGTTTTAGCATGGTCACTCAACTGTTGTATTTGATTTTATTTGATTTCAATACATGTTCTATTTTTATGTGCCTTTAATAACCCGCTTTATTATATTTATTATTTATTTTAAAAGAATTATAATGTCGTAAAAATGTATCTCGAACCACGCCGCACCAGTACGCCCGTGGCTTTTAACACATTTCGACTTCGTTGAGATTTGGATTTGGGTCACATAAATGTGCACCCGTATTTGGGAAGGTAATATTATTAACATACGCGCCTAAAGCGACTACGTGTTTATTATCTTTGGGGAAGGCCGTGAAATTTGCTAAACGGCCCATCCCGAATTTCTAAGTATTTTATTTAAACAATTATTGAGGGCCCCGCATTTGTATTTTTTGTTCGGCGAGGCTCGTCTCAGCATTTTATTAAAAGGCCGACCTAAAAGTGACTACGATTTTCTATTTTTGAACCTCGAAATCCATGTTTATTCCTAATTCAAGCGCGGGCCCAATTTTGACTTCAGGCCCGGCCAATGAACCAATTAATTCTGGCAAGTCACGTTTGCAGAATCAGTTGCTCCTATGAAACTTGTCCATTTCTTTTGATTAACATTCCAGTTGACAGCAGTAACACCCAGGTGTACACTTTAAATTGACGAAAGAGTCGAATTCAGGTTATGAAGGTGATGTCCATATTATATTCTACTATGGGAACGGTGATCAAATCATCAAATCCTTTATAAAATTGTTCTATCAACCTAATATGAAATTAACTGTCACTAAATGAATAATAAACTGGATACAGTGAAGTATTAACCCAAGCAGGCTGCTTATTTTGTATCAATATAAACTAACGATTTTTGAATCAATGCTCAAGCGATTTGAAACTCTAGAGCTGAATTACTGACTTGGTTACTTAAGACAAAATGTTATCAATTCTGATTCAAGCTACTTCCTAATTTCGAAAATTAAACCATACAAGCAAACGTGACTACACCATACCATCGCCAAGCGCTTCGAGCTGAACAGTCCAGCATCCATTTCTAATTTACTATGAATTCAGACTCTACTACTTTTAATAACATGAACTAAATCAGGTGAAAACTACCAACTACAGAATTACATGTTCAGGAATTATTTAACGAGCTCAAACTAACGATTCCCAATTATAATGAACAACTAATTATATCACAGGAAAACTATAAACAAAAACATAACAGAATGGTTTAAGTTGCAGTTCTTCAGCAGAAATTCAGCTTTAATTTCATTTCATAATCTCAACAGGTGAAGCTACACTGGCATAATCTCGAAGTATGTACCTGGCAATGGCAATACAGTGAGGGAGAAGAAGAGATCAGCAACAATAACACACAGCAGATCAGGTAACAGCTCAGGAAGATTTTGAGAGCGAAACAGAGTTAGGAAATCGATCTCAATCACTTGAATACAACCAGATATGCTTGAAAATGCACCAGAATACTTCACAAAAATACAGCAACCAAGAGCTGACTCCCGAATAACTCAATTGAGACCAGAAATCAATCAAAACCAAACCAGAAAACCTCTGAAGCTAGGGCAATCAGAAACTAAACTAGTAAACTATAAAATCAATAGCTAAAAGTTGAAATTCACCTAAAATTCTAATGAAACAGTAGTGTTTTTGATTTTGAAGGTTTTCTATTTTTTCTTTTTTGGTTTTTCTTTTGATGAAAGCTAAAATTTAAAGGAATTTGGATCTGAAATTTGAATTTTCATATCTGTCAGCTTGAGGAGTATTTTTGGGGAATTTTTAGAGGTTCCAAACTTGTTCTCCTCTAAGGCATTAGGGTGCCTTTTTATAGGCACAAATTGGGGCAGAATATTCTAGAATCTCTTCACACTTTTTCTCTTTTCTAATTTTCAGATCTCTCTTGTTTGACCCTTTATTTTTTACTTGATGTTCAAGTTACTGCACTTCAAATGTAGAAACTTACACTAAGACCCTAATTAGAATGTTCTGGAAGGTTCTACCTTCATCTACCCTATTCTTATGCCATTATAAATGCCTATAGTACCCTTACTTGCATTCCACAATTACCAATTTGGCAAAACATGCCATTTTCAGACCCTAAAATACCCTCAAAACAATCTGAAAATTACAACCTAAATTAACTGAACCCAATCCCTCACCCCAATTATGATTTAACCCAAGTTAACTAAACAAAATGACTTCCTCAGCTATAACCAATTCACCTATTCTAGACATCTTATTTAACACTATATTGAATTAAACTGGATTAATCAATATGAACTGTAATTAACACAAATCGAAACCCAAGTTCAAACTTCATATAAACAAAATCAAGAAGGAAACCTAATTACTCTGTCAACAAATAACAACTGAGCATTCAAACTATCACCAATCAAATCAAATCAGAATTTAAGTAAAGAAGTGAAAATTAACCTAACATGAATTATCCTAAGCACTGCTAACAATCAAGGAGGGAGAATTAATGCTAAACTTCGACTGAAAACTAAAACAATACTTAATTAAAAAGACAAAGCAAATCAAGTAGAAGCAGAGACTGAAGAACAGGAATATGAAGAACTTACTACAAATTAATCTTCAAACAAAATCCTTCGAAATTAACTTCGAGTTAATGTTATAGGTCCATCTCGTAAGAGATAAACTCATAACGTTAACCTGAGTCAACTCGTCTTGACAAATCGACAAATCAGTTTGAAGCTACGACCTTAGACCCACAGTTAACAAACTTCAGAGAGATTAGAAGGGTTTTGAACAAGGATTCGTGGAAGGGGAGGTGAGGGGTCATTTGGTATCGATTTTTGTAAGATTTGGACGAACTAGGGTTTTTCACCATTTTTCAGATCTAAAATTCAAAGATTTGGGCTGGGTTTTGGGAGAAAATGATGATGGATATGAAACGAAGAGGAAGAGAGGATCATGGGGTAGAAATTTGGGGTTGATTGGAGCTTCGCCGCCGGCGGAGACGATTTCCGGCGGTGGTTGGCGGTGGTGTAACGGCAGGGGACGACGGGGTGAGTTTGGGTACGAGGAGGGTGAGTTTTGTCTTTGATTTTGTTGAGGATTTATTACATATTTATGTAAATTAACCAATAGATCCTGGACCGTCTATTCCAAGTCCTGAACCGTCGAGATTAAAAAGATATTGGTCATGCGACGTCGTTTAGTCCTCCTCAGCAACGGACCAGGTTTGGGGAATTGGGTTGGGTCTGGAATAGGTTCTGAGGTATTTGGGCCAGACCGGGCATGGGGTGGGTTCTTTTGACTTGGGCCAGTCGGATTTAAATGCAAAACCGGCCCAAAACTGAGTCTTCAAATAAGACCACTCCTTTTAGTTTTTCTTTTTTTTTATTTAAATTGTTTTTGTGTATATATTTTTTTCATTTTGTATTTTTTGTGTTATTTATAATTTCTACAAAGATGCAAAATTAAACTAACAATTAAGCTAAGACTAATTAATGCATGAAATATATTTAATAACTATTTTGCGACAATTTCACAATAACAATGCTAAAGTGAACTATTTTTGGCATTTTCTTCATATCCTCTTCTAAAACAAATTAATCTGTAATTGATATTAACATATGAAATTAATTTGTAAATGCAAATGTATATTTTTTTGTATTTTATATGAATTGACATGTAACCAATCAACACAAAATTCAACAAAATTCACAAAAAATTGTAAAAATTATTTTATTTGAAACTTTTGGAATAATTTGCTTAGGGAAAAAATCACATGCTCACAAGAGCATACATGCAAACATAAGCTAAGTAGATACCCGACTCCATCCTAGCTCTCTGTGGATTCGATCCCGACCCACAAATCGGGTTAAAGCTATTGCAACCCTCTCTCGCTACTTTTTTAGTGGTGCGAAGTTAGTAGCGATCACGTTACTACCGAGGCATCCCCAGTCTCGGAGTGACTTCAACAAGGACCCATCCGTTACTCCGAGCCTATTGCTTTCGGAGACGGACCAGACTTACCTCAATGCTCTCCGCATAACATATGGTATCCCAGCCCATGTGGAGATGGCTTTGGCAGAGGGGGATTACGTTGACATTTATAGGCTCGGGTATTGTGCCTTGTATGAATACCCTTTCATGATCGGTTACGCCCTTCCTCTCTTTCCTCTAGCGGACAAGTTCTACAGATTCTATCATATTGGCCCAGCTTAGCTCACGCCATACACACTGAAGGTGCTTCTTCTGTTGACTAAATATGCGGAATTAGACAAGTGCAACGTCTCCATGCATCATCTCTTGCACTTATTTTCACCTGGTTTCCTTAGGGGAACCATAGTGCACCTGAGACTTCGTGGCACAAAAGGGTTAGTGGTCGGGACAGACGATTGAGTGAGCCATAAATATTGGCATAAGTATTTATTCATCAAGATCGAGCATGTGGTCTCTAACCCCGCCGGGTTTCCAAAGAGGTGGAACAAAACTCGTAAGTACCGTAGTTTATTAGATTCTTCATTTTCTACAAATATTGCTTCTGATCGCTTGTTTTGCAGCTATGGCTCGTCCACCCCAGCCCGTTACCGGTCTCAGAAACTGGGTCGCTGGTCTGCTGCCTCATGCGGAGGAGACTCGAACTTGGACTGCCTTCGTACAATGCTACAGCCCTAAGGTTTCCTCAGGTAAACTTCTGATTTACTGCGTCGGTGGTCGTGTAACCCTGCTTAACTATATAATTCTTTATGATGACAGGTCGGGGAGCTTCTAGGAGAAGGGCACCAGTCCCTTCTTTTAGACGACCTGCTGCTGCCGTGGGCACTCAAGACATTTTGTGTGTATCTTTCCGGGAGGGTTATCCTCTACTTCTTCAACAGGGGGCCACGTCCGTCCCTGCAACTATAAGAGATACAGCCTTGTTGGCGTCGACCCCTCATCCTATCGACGAATCCTCTAATGGTAATAAGCCGTTAGAGAGAAAAAGGAGAAGATTGAAGCTGGGAAAAGGGGTGGCCACTAAGGCTAACGGGAGTGGAGTGTCTCGGACAGCTCCAGTGCCCGTATTTATGGCTGACACCATTTTGTTGGGGAGATCAGCCCACAAGGAGAGATTGGCCCTGGAGCTAGTTCGGCGCGTTCCGCTGAAGGGGGTGCGTCATCTAATGTCGAAGGGCCTCATTTGGAAGCGGACGGGTTGGGTTCCAACATCGCACCGGAGGATGTCAATGAGTTTTTGAGTTGCCATACTCATGTGGAAGTGAGGACGGACGGGTCTGGCATCACGTGATAATTTTAGGGGGTTACAACTTGCTGTTGAATAGCGAGCAGGTTGTTTTGTCCCTCGCTCCTTTGTGCACCGCTCTTGAGAACCAGATGCTTGGGATGATGAATAACGTGGAGCTATCTTAGAAGGTCACCAGTATGGCCTTACAGGTAGGTTCCTCTTACTTTTCTTTATGATGTGGGATTGGTATGTGAAGGGTGTGTGTAACTTTTGCTCTTTTTTGTCGGATCTTCATCCTGGAGGTGGAGAGAGATCATCGTGAATGAAAGAGGATGGACCTCTACAAGAAGATGTCGACGAAATTCTAGCAGTACCATGCTAAGCAGCGAGCGATGGCCGACATCTACTATCAGGATCCTGAGTTCCAAGTGTTCCACGAGGGGCTTAAGCAGCGGGAGGCCCAATTGAAGCGTAGGATAGCAGAGCTATAGGAAAGGGACGAGGAACTCGTGAGGGCTATCGCTCGTAACAACGAGCTGGAGGCCCTTCTTAAGGTAAGGTAGGACGAGCTTGAAATAAGTCAAGGGGTGACGGCGGAGAATGCTGCCGACCTACAACTGAAGGTAGCCGGCTTGAATGCCTAGCTGAATGCCAAGACAGTGGAGATTGACGGGCGCAAGGGCGAGTAAAATGCTAATGCTGATAAGTTAGCCACCACCATTTCTGAGACGGTCTCATTGGAAGATACCCTCCTCATATCTAGATCGAAACTTACCTGGGAAAGAGAGGCCTCCGGTCATCGGGTCGCGGAGCTCGAAAGGCGTAATGGGGAGTTAGGGGCGGAGTTGTCTGCATTGCAAAGGCAAGTGGCTCCGCCGAGGGCAGAGGACACAGATCACCATTCTAGGCCCTCCACATCTCGTCCTCCGGCTGGTCAGGGCTCGCCTCGTTGCTTGTATAAGATGTAGGTCTATGCGGGCGCTCGACTCAATGTATATAAAGCTTTTCATGCCGAGGGCCGGGTGATAGAGGCGGAGGTTCAAACGGTGCATGCTGAAGCACGTACAGCTCGCGAATCGTGTAGGTACGAGCCTAACACTCCTGATAGGGAGGGTATCTCCTATGATGACGTGAATCACGTTAATTTGGACTCATGGTATGAAGATGCCTACCCTGGTGGAGCCGACGAGTAGTTTTAGTTTGTTCATTTTGTTTGAGAATTTTTGGGCGTTGGTTGTACTAGGGCCTGTCTGTAGGGACGAATGTAAATAACATTTTTGTTGTAATATAACTTCACTTTTTTGCTTTATTTGTTCGCCGTTTTTCCTTTTTGGTTTATTGCATGATACTTTGTCTTCGTAGGGATGTTTTGACTATTGTTAAAAATATGTTTCGTCGTGGTTCGATCGAGGTCGAACTAATGTCGATGGCCTTAGCCATTGGGATATTGCTTCGATCATGGTAGAAGTAGTATCCATCGTGGTTCAAACGAGGTCAAACTATTGTTGGACTTGGTCCTTATGGTGTTTCTTCGACCATGGTCGAAGTAGTATCCATCATGGTTTGAGCGAGGTTGAACTAGTGTCGATGGACTTGGCCATTGGGATGTTGCTTCGACCGTGGTTGAAGTAGTATCTGTCGTGGTTCGAGCGAGGTCGAACTATTGTCAATGGCCTTGGCCATTGGGATGTTTCTTCTATCATGGCCGAAGTAGTATTCGTCGTGGTTCGAGCGAGGTCAAACTATTATCGATGGCCTTGGCCACTGGGATGTTGCTTCGACTGTGGTCGAAGAAGTATCTGTCATGGTTCGAGTGCGGTCGAACTATTGTTAATGCCTTGGCCACTGGGATATTGCTTTGATCGTGGTCGAAGTAGTATCCATCGTGGTTAGAGCGAGGTCGAACTATTATCGATCGTCTTGACCACTGAGATATTGCTTCGACCGTGGTAAAAGTAGTATCCGTCATGGTTCGAGCAAGATCGAACTATCGTCGATGTCCTGGGATGTTGCTTCGACTGTGGTCGAAGTAGTATCCGTCATAGTTCGAGCGAGGTCAAACTATTATCGATGGCCTTGGCCATTGGGATGTTGCTTCCACCGTGGTCGAAGTAGTATCCGTCGTGGTTCGAGCGAGGTTGAACTATTGTCAATGGCCATGGCCATTGGAATGTAGCTTCCATCGTGGTCGAAGTAGTATTATGGTTCGAGCAAGGTCGAACTATTGTCGATGGCCTTGGCCACTAAGATGTTGCTTCGATTGTGGTCGAAGTAGTATCCGTCATGGTTCGAGTGAGGTCGAACTATTGTCGATGGCCTTGGCCACTCGGGTGTTGCTTCGACCGTGGTCAAAGTAGTATCCGTCGTGGTTCGAGCGAGGTCAAACTATTATCGATGGCCTTGGCCACTAGGATATTGCTTCAACCGTGGTCGAAGTAGTATCCGTCGGGGTTCGAGCGAGGTCGAACTATATTGATGGCCTTGGCCATTGGGATGCTGGCGTTTCATATAATGGAGGTTTCTGTTCATTTAATGGAGAATTCTTATTCATACAATAGAGAATTCTTGTTCGTACAATGGAAATTTCTGTTTATACAATGGAGATTGGATTGTGCAGTCCCTTCATTACTTCGGCCTGGAGATCGTGACGATGTGCCGCAGTGATGAACAGCGCGCCAATCCACAGGGTATCCCCCTCGCCGCCTCGTTAAAAACCTCCCCGAGAAAACCCGATTGGGACAAAACTCGGGTGAGGGAAAAAGAGTACAACTTAGGTGACACCTTTCAGAAGTGAAAGTATTTGAGATGGGTGACGTTCCAGTTGTTTTGGAGTAATTTGCCCTCCATTGTTTCCAGTTAGAATGCTCCTTTTTTTTTTGCTGCTATGATTTTATACGATCCGTCCTAGTTGGTTCCTAATTTTCCCTCATTCGGGTGGCCTTGAGGACGTAGTCGCCGACTCTGAGTGATCTTACCTTGGCTTTTTTGTTGTAATATCTCTCTACTTGCTGCTTATGGGCTATCATTCTTATGTGGGCCATGTCTCTCCGTTCTTCAACTTTATCTAGGTCTTAAAACCTACTTTCATCATTAGCTGCTCCGCTTATACGGGAGTATCTGAGACTGGGTTCCCCGACTTCGATGGGTATGACTACGTCGGTCCCGTAGACTAGTGAGTATTGCGTTTCTCCCATGCTGGACTTTGGCGTAGTTCAATATGCCCATAATACTTCAGGTAGTAGTTCGGGCCATAGCCCTTTAGCTTCTTTGAGCTTCTTTTTCAATATATTTAATATCACTTTGTTGGAGGACTCGGCTTAGCCATTGGCAGCGGGATGATATGGCGTGGAGAGTATTTGCTTGATGTGCCATTTCTCGAAGAACTCAGTCGTTCTCTTTCCGACAAACTAGGGTCCATTATTGCAGCTAATTTCTTTGGGGATACCGAAGCAGCATATGATATTTTTCCATATAAAGGCGATGACCTCATGTTCGCGTATTTGAGCGTACGCACCTGCTTCCACCCATTTAGAGAAAAGTCAGTTAAAACCAAAAGAAAACATACCTTTCCTCATCCCGCTGGCAGATGAACGACTATGTCCATCCCCCACTTTATTAAAGGCCATGGCAAGGTGACCGAATGGAGCAATTCGCCTGCTTGATGTATCATAGGGATGTACTTTAGGCATTGTTCGCATCTCCGGACATAGTCTGCTGCTTCTTTTTCATAGTAGGATAGTAATAGTCGGCATGAATGAGGCATCGAACAAGGGCGTGGTTCCCTGTATGGGCGTCATAATGACCCTCGTGTACTTCCTCTAGTACTTGCTTCATTTGATACGGTCCGAGATATTTGGCTAGGGGGACGCCGAATGTTCTCTTGTAGAGGCCATGACTTACCAAGCTGTATCGAGCCGCTTGTGTTCGGAGTTTCTTGGCTTTTTTTTTGTCTTACGAGAGTGTTCCATCCTATAAGTAGGACACAAGGCGGTTACGCTAGACCCAAGTTAGGTTCAGGAAGAGTACCTCGACGTGGTCTATGGCTGAATGAAGGAGAGTGACCATGTTTTCCTTGTTAATATTCTTGGTGGTCGTAGCTAATTTGGTGAGGCCATCCACTTCAATGTTTTGTGCTCTAGGGATCTGGTCGAAGCGGCATTCGTCGAACTCCGGCAATAGCTTATGGATTTCCGACTGATAGCTCTGCAGCCTTTGCTCTTTGATTTGGAAAGTCACGGTGACTTGATTTACAACGAGTTGAGAGTCGTAGTGGAGGATGAGCCATCGGGTGCCGTATTTGAGGGCTAACTTCAGACCTGCAATCACAGCCTCATACTCGGCCTCAGTGTTAGTCATCTCGGGGCATCGTATGGACTGGCAAATTACTTCGCTCGTAAGGACTTCGAGGATGAGTCACTGTCCTGATCCCGAGGCGTTCGAAGCACCGTCAGTGTAGAGGATCCAGAGGTCGGTACATGCGGAAGCGCAAAGCACTTCTTGTTCTGCCTCTGGCAATATCTCTGCGCTGAAGTCGGTGACGAAATCAGCGAGCACCTACGACTTGATAGCAGTTCGCGGTTGGTAAGTTATGTCATGCTCGCTAAGTTCTATTTCCCATTTGGCGAGTCTGCCTGAGAGCTCGGGCTTATGCAGGACACCTCTTAGGGGGAAGGTTGTTATTACTTTTATGGGGTTCCATTGGAAATAGTGTCAAAGCTTGTGTGAAGCTATGACTAGTGCCAGAGCTAGTTTTTCAAGGTGAGGGTACCTTGTCTCGGCATCTATTAAGGACTTGATAATATAGTAAATAGGAGATTGTGTACCTTTATTTTCACGAACCAAGACCGTACTGACAACGACTTCGGATACTGCCAAATATACAAGCAAACATTCGCCTGGGTTCGCTTTGACGAGTAGTGGTGGTGAGGATTGATACGTATTTAGTTTCCTCAGGGCGTCAATGCACTCCTTGTTCCATTGTAGCCCGTGATCCTTTCTTAGTACGTTGAAGAACTTGTGAAATTTGTCTGAGGACCGTGAAATAAATCTCGACAAGGGGTTATTCGCCTAGTTAGCTTCTGTACCTATTTCTTGCTGGTCAGTACCTCAGGTATTGTGTCGATGGCTTTGATTTGACCAGGGTTGACTTTGATCCCTCGTTGTGATACGAGGAAACCTAGGAATTTCCCCGAGGCCACGCCGAATGCGCTTTTTTCATGATTCAACTTCATCCCGTACCGTCTCAATATCTTGAAAGCTTCTTTCAAATGATTAATAAGATCCTCCTTCTTTGCCGATTTTACCAGCATATCGTCGATATAGACCTCCATTGTTTTGCCAAGTTGTTCCTTGAACATTTTGGTGACCAATCTCTGATAAGTGTCCCCTGCGTTCTTGAGCCCAAATGGAATCACTTTATAGTAGTAAGTCCCTTGGTGAGTGATGAAAGTTGTCTTTTCATGGTCCTCTTCGGCATTAGGATTTGATTGTAACTGGAGTAAGCATCCAAAAAACTCAGCAGTTCGTGTCCCGCTATCGCATCGATCAGTTGGTTGATATGGGGTAACGGGAAGGAATCTTTTGGGAATGCCTTGTTTAGATCAGTGAAGTCCACGCACATTCACCACTTCCCGTTCTTTTTTACCATGACCACATTGGTGACCCACTGGGGGTATTTCGATTCACTGATGGAACCATTGGTAAGCAATTTGTCCACTTCTTCGCTGAGCGCTTCATTGATTGCGGCATTGAATTTTCTCCTCGCCTGCCGTACTGGCGGATAGAGTGGGTCGACATTCAACCTATGAGTGGCGATGTCCTTTGGGATCCCCGGTATATCTAAGTGGGAAAAGGCAAATAAGTCGGCGTTATTAGTTTAAAATTCATGATACTTACCTGGTTCTGAGAGGTTGTGCCCGATGTAAGCCTTTCTTGTGTTGTCAGCGTCATCCAGCTGGACTGGGTCGAGGTTTTCTATAGTTGCCTTGCAGGCTTCTATGATGTCTGGGTCTCTAATGACCTCTGCTGATGGGTCGGGTTTGGTTCCCGACATGGCTAATTGCTATGCCTTCGCGCTTGTTCCTTTCAGCTGTTTGGTGTGCGTGCAATCTTGGGCGATCCGATAGCATTCCTGGGTGGTACACGGTTCGTCTCGAATGCTGAATACTCCCTATGGGGTGGGAAATTTGATCACTTGATAATAGCTCGAGGGGACGGCTCGCATGGCGTGTGTCCATGGGCGTCCTATGATGGCATTATAGGTTGTTTCTTGGTTTATGACGTGGAATGTGGTTTCCAACTTAACTCCTCCTTCTAAGACAGGTAGCACTATCTCTCCGAATGTCTGCTCTACTGCATTGTTAAAATCCGTTAGTGTTGTGCAACGCAGTATTATTCTATCCTCAAGCCTCATTTGCACGAGAACTCTTGTGAGGATAATACACGCGCCAATTCCGTCGTCTACCATGATTCTTTTACATCTGTATCAGCGATGCATAAAGTTATAACTAAAGCATCATAGTGAGGGATAGACAAACCGTCGGCATCTGACTTTTCGAAGATGGTACTATCTTCGAAGTCGTCATACCATTCGTGAGCGATCGTACGTTTGAGTTTGTGCGTGGTGGTGAACTTCACATGGTTCATCACCGAATCATCACCGCCACCGATAATCATCTATATGGTACGTGGAGGCAGTGGTGGTTTTGGAGGTTCCTGAGAGGGGTCACGTCCTCTGGCGAACTTGGCCCTTCCTTTATCGTTGAGTAGTTCCTTTAGGTACCCCTGGTTCAACATCCTGACCACCTCTTATCGAAGGCTTATGCAATCTTCGGTCTTGTGTCCTCTTTCCTGATGGAATTCGCAGAGGACATTTGACCTTCTTGCGCTCGGGTCCGATTTCATTTTTGGTGGCCATTTCACATTCGTGCCCAGCTTCTCGAGTGCGTACACTACCTCTGAAGGGGAAACAATAAAGTTATGAGCAGATAATAGCGGAGGCATACCTCTTTCGTTCCGAAGGAGTGCGGTGTGTCGTAGCATGGCATCTGCATGTCTCGGAGGAGGCGGGTTAGATGTTCTGACATAAGGTTGATGTCTTTCTCTACTGAAATGCGGGGGCTAATCCCTTCGACCGTCGTTACGTCGATCCCTCCTTGCCTCAATCTAGATTGACGTTAGTCGCTGAGTTGGGCCGTTAAGATCGTCTTCGTCTGCCCTTACCTCGGTGTAGTAGGCGTTGTGAATCTCTTCCCATGCGGTGGGAGGGTACTTCATGAGTCTGTTGAGAAATTTCTTAGTTGCCTTCTATCCGTTCCTATTTAACCCATTTTGGAAGGCCGCGACCGACATTCCTTCTGACACATTTAGCAGTCCCATTCTCACTCTGTTGAATCGGGCCAGGAAGTCTCGAAGTCCCTCTCCAGCTATTTGCTTGATGGCGAAGATGTCGTTGACCCTAGCTTCGGCCTTCTTAGCTCCTACACGAGCGGTAGCAAATTTGTCTGCCATCTCCTCAAACGTTGATATTGATCGTGCTAGTAGCTGGGAATACCATGTTAATGCTCCTCCTGTCAAAGTCTCGCCGAACTTTTTTAGTAGCACAGATGACACTTGCTCTTTTGACAGGTCATTGCCTTTTACCGCGGTGACGTAATAAATTAGATGATCTACTGGATCCGTGGTCCCGTCGTATATTCTCAAGTGTCACACCTCCTTTTTTACTACACCACCCCGAAAGGATAGTATATAAAGGAGTTTTTCCACTTTAAGTGATATTATTAGAAATGGGATTATTTATTTATCAGAGTCGCCACTTGGGATAGTTTGTTTTCTGGTGTCCCAAGTCACCGGTTTATTTTGAATCCCAAATTGAGAAAGATTTCGACTTTCCAAGTGAAGTCTGCGAACCAGAAATTCTGACTAAGGAATTTTTGTTAACCCGGGGGAAGGTGTTAGGCACCCCCGGATTCCATGGTTCTAGCATGGTCGCTTAAACCATTACAATTGGTCTATTATCTGGTTTTAATACATGCTCAAACCTATAGTGCAATTTTAAATTATTTACCGCTTTTAAATTAATTTTAAGGAAAGTTGAACATCGTTTAAAACATGTCTTTGGATTACATCACATGAAATGCACCCGCAATCCAAAACACATTTTACTCAATGTTTTAGGACTTGGATTTGGGTCACATGAAATGCACACTCGAGTTTAAGAAGGTAATATTATTAAATGATGCGCCTAAAGCAACTAACGCGTTGTTAACTTTGCGGGAGGCCATGAAAATTCGCTAACACGTCCCAAATTCTAAGGATTTTAAAAGAGATAATTAAGGAGGGCCGCGCAATTTGTAATTTTATTTGGTGCGGCGCACCTCGATTCCATTTTTAAAAGGATGTCCTAAAGATGAACTATTATTATCTATTAAGGTTCGTCTCTATTATAAAAAATAGGCTTAATACGAAAAAGATCCTATTGTCTTTTTAAGCAAGGGGCTAGGCCCAGCACCAATGAACTGGCAGCCCAATAAGAAAGAGAACATTTAGAGAGATGGTAGGCTTGGGCCCCAAGATCAAGCCCAGACTCAAACAAAGACAATTCAATTATTGAAAAGGTCCCTAGTTCGAATCTGCCACTTAGCTTGAAAGGCCCAATGCCTACATTTCAATTTTAAAATATTAAATTCAAAAATGATCCAGGACTTCCCAACACGTCGAGCTCGAAACCAGCCCAGTCCAATATGAAGGGAAATTGGTGAGAACCTGGCCCAGGGAAAAGGAATATGCTTCCAGTTCCGTTCGCAAAGGTTGTTCAATCTTGGGCCTAAGGTTTGGCCCAATTTCAGCTTCTCAATGTGTTTGAGTGAAGGACCCAACATTAAGTCTTTAAAGCTAACTAACAACGAGATTCAACAAAATTTAAAATAAAACAAACATTCAATACTAGATCCTGTTACATATTTAATCAGTTAATGAACATCCAAACTGACTGTGCAACCAATGGTATCGTTAATTAACCACGGACTTCAGACTAAACGCTAATCTCATATTAACATTTTTAACAACCTCACAATTTCAATCTATCAAAATAGCACATGAACAAACCAATGCATAAACTAACATGTTTCCTAAAATCAACAGAACCAATCCCATTTCTGTTCACAAATGTCTTTGGGTATGCTAAACACAAACCAAGCCCTACATGAGCATGAGAGCCCAATTGTGTCCAGGCTTGAAATACTGAAGTTCTGACTCGAAAATTAAGTGCAAACTAGTAGCAGATGTACACACTTAAGGCTAACCACAACGACTTAGCAATATATCATGGATCTAAACTACTGATATGCCTTTCCATCTATGTAGATGCAAACAACATGATTTTCATGCCATACAATTGCATCATTACTTATCTATTAGCCTTAGCTAAAATGTCGTCAATGCATTTAAAGATAGGAAAGACTAAAAAATAACAAAGCATGCTTAGACTTCCATTACAGCACTTTAACAGTCCTTAGGCAAATTCAAACTTAAGAATCTAACTAGTTCTACAATAGTTCATGGAATTGAAAGCATAAACACTAAAAAAAGGGCTATAACTAAACAGAAAATCATGTGTTCATGCTTCAGCTCTTATTTCAACTTCAAATAGAGAATTACATCTGCAAAATTGAGAATAGGTACCTGGAGATTTGAAGACAAAAACAGAGATGGAGTATCAGCAGGTAGTATCAAAGGTCGGCAACAAAATCAGCCCAGTTAAAACCAGAAAATGAGGTGAAAAACAGCACCAAGAACCCCACTCCAGTCAAAAACAAACGAGAAAACTTCAAATAAATTCGACATCAATCCATTTCAACCCCAAGTAAGGACTAAATAGATTCAACAATTTGAAAATCCTTCAAGTTGAACAGAAAGACCAATGGAGCGGTATTTCTTAACTAATTTCTAGCCATTTGTGCTTTTCCTGAAATTTTTTTCTCTAGAATCTCTTTGCAGGATGTTAGCTCTCGAAATTCTGATGGATTTTTAGCTCTTAAATTTTGTAGGCTCTCAAATCTGACTTCCAAGGCAAGAATACAATGCCTTTATCGGCAAGCAAGTACGGCAACTTTAGATTTTTTGTTTTACCACTTAGGTCCTCTTTTAATTTCTGCTTTTTGCTTAAAAGTCCCTAGGATTCTGACTTGTTTTCCAACTTATACTACCTAAAAGCGTGAAATTGAAATCAAAACCCCACACTAGAAGCTTCTAGGGACTTCCTATTCTGTTACTGCAAGATTCTCTAACTAAATTACCCCAATTACCCCCCAGCTATCCTATTTTTACACTGAACTTCATGGGTCAAGTCGACCCAATACTCAAGCCATTTTAAACACGGGTTGAATGATCTGACACAAACAAACAAACCTAATTTGAACAAGACCTGGGCTAAAGCTTTTCTTTGGGCTCAAGTCTGAATTCCCAATCCAGAGAAATGATGAGACAAAAATACCAATCAAAAGACTCACTTACGGCCCAAAGAAATTAAAAATTAAAAGAAAGAAAGACATTAAGCTAATAGACTAAGGAAGAAAAAACCATTATTCAAACAGATTAACAAAACACTTGCAAACGAATCGAGAAGGAACAGAAATAAAAAATAAAAAGAAGGAAGATATAAGAAAAATAAGAATAATGAAAAAGAGAACAAAAACATATTGAAATGATTATTAGCACTAGGGCAGCCTTCAATTTTTGAACCCAAAACTCCATGTAATCTTCGCTTTTAGTTGGGATGAACCTTAATCATGTGTTTTCAATTGAAAACACACGACTAAAGTCGATTTCGACCCAAATCTTTAAAGTCCTGCCTGTTTGGTATTTTAAGATTTAGGCTCAAATACTTTGATCCAAAATTCGAGCAATCCCAGGAGTGCTTGAAGGAAATGGGTGGATATTTATAGTAAGGGGAAGCAGGGGGTTTCAGGGTATTATTTTGGGGTTGATTGGGCTGCGCCGCCATCGGAGGAACTGAGGCGGCGCTAGGGTTTGTAGCTTCTGAGCAAGATTCGAGAGGTTTGGATGGGATTCGAGGGAAAAGGGGTGTGGATTTGGAAAGAGGAAGGTGAGGAGGTCATGTGGTGTAAAAATGGTGGTGATTGGACCATCGTCGCTGGCGGAGGCGATTTCTAGCAGGCGGTTTGCGGTGGTTCACGGCGGCGTTACATAGGAAGGTTTATTCTCTGAGACGGTGAGTGAGAGGTGGGTGGGTAGGTAGCTTAGGACACTAATATATTATTTTATCCAAGCTTCCAAGTCGTTTGATCATCAAACCTCAACGATTGGGATTAAATCTAACGATACGACGTCGTTTTGGCACTCAAGGGTGTTGGACCGGATTTTGGGCCGGGTATGGGGCGAATTTAACGGGTTTGGACGGGTAAAAAAGGGAAATTCAATTGGGCTTGGGGAATTCTGATTGATTTGGCCCAAAATCTGATTTTCTTTAATTCTTTTTTTCCTTTATTTTCTTTTATTTTTCTTTTCAAATCAAAACTAAAAATCTAAATTAAATATAAAAACTAAATTACCCTACCCAATTATATTAAGCTTTAATTGATAATCAACACAAATTAATTAAATACCAATTTAAAAAAAAACTAAACAAAATTCAAAGCTAAATTTAAACAAAGCAAATAAAACCCTAATTACTAATTAATCTAAAATATGTAAAATAAATCCTAAATACAAATGCAAAGCGTATTTTTGTATTTTTTACAAATTATGTCAAATTAAAAATGCACACAGAAATGCAAATAAACATGAAAATTATGCAATTAATTCCTAAAAATCAAATAATTAAAAGAAAAATCCTAATTTTAGGAATTCTGAAGGAGTAAATCATGAGAGACAAAAATCGAGTGCTCACAGCTGCCCCTCTTTGCTCAGAGACACGAAGGGTTTTCGGGCAAGGATAAATGAGCAATTATGAGGGATTTTTGCCCGCTTGGCACTCTATGAGAAGTATTTTTTGAAAAAGGTCTGACCGAACCTTGCTTCATAGGTTGCCGACATATCCTTGGCTATAAAGGAATCAGGTCAATGTAGTTTTGGAAGTTTTGGTAGCTGGGACTACCGAGGGCTGTGATTTCACTGCTGATGCTGCTGCTACTGCTTGATGGCCTCCATATTACACCAAAAGGAAAATCAAAGCTAAGCTAGATATGCCTAGCAACTACGAGTTACAAGATTCCTATCTATAAATCTCTTGAAGCTTGATCTTAAGTCTTAGTTGATTTTACTGTGGAACCCGATCTGAATCTTGATGCTCGAAAACTGTAGGTGTTGGTTCTTTCTTCAGCATTGGATCAAAGCGGGACATGCAAAGCTTGTGACTTCGATCAAATTTTGAGCAGTCCGCGTCCTTCTCCATTTCAAACTCTCTGGGTTCACTTCTTTTTTGTTATTTACTTCTTTTCCTTTATTCTGGATTGAGACTCATTCTTTCGGTCATCTCGAATCCTGTGCCTTGAGGTAAAACCTGTTCGGACAGCAAAACAAACAAACAAACGAAATTTTTCTGCCCCAGATTTCACTAGGAAAATTTTGCGAGCTATTTGAAACACAAATCTAAACTACTTTTTCATTGAAACCAATAAAAATTAGGATTGTGCATCCTTGTCAATGAAACCTTAAATTTGGAGGATTACCAGGTTATGCTGGAAAATGACCGGGTTATGCCGGAAAAGAAAAGGGTCCTCGGGTTATGCCGAGGAGGTTCACGGATTATGTCGGGATTGAAAAAAAAGGCTCCTTGGGTTATGCCAGGGAAATTCGCCGATTATGCTGGGATAAGAAAGAAAAAAGGCTCCTTGGGTTATGCCAGGGAGATCCACGGGTTATGCCGGGATAAGAAAGAAAAAAGGCTCCTTGGGTTATGGCAGGGAGATCCGCAGGTAATGCCGGGATAAGAAAGAAAAAAAGCTCCTTGGGTTATGCCAGGGAAATCCGCGGGTTATGCTGGGATAAGAAAGAAAAAAGGCTCCTTGGGTTATGCCAGGGAGATCCACGGGTTATACCGGGATAAGAAAGAAGAAAGGCTCCTTGGGTTATGCCAGGGATATCCGTGGGTTATGCCGGGATAAGAAAGAAAAAAAAGGCTCCTTGGGTTATGCCAGGGAGATCTGCGGGTTATGCTAGCATAAGAAAGAAAAAAGGCTCCTTGGGTTATGCCAGGGAGATCTGCAGGTTATGCTGGTATAAGAAAGAAAAAGGCTCCTTGGGTTATGCCAGGGAGATCCGCGAGTTATGCCGGGATAAGAGAAAAAAAGGCTCCTTGGGTTATGCCAGGGTGGTCCACGGGTTATGCCGGGAGAAAAGGAAAAAGGCTCCTTGGGTTATGCCAGGGAGATCCGCGGGTTATGCCGGGATTGGAAAGAAAAAAGGCTCCTTGGGTTATGCTAGGGAGGTCCACGGGTTATGCCAGGAGAAAAGGAAAAAGGCTCCTTGGGTTATGCCAGGGAGATCCGTGGGTTATGCCAGGGAGATCCGTGGGTTATGCCAGAATTGGAAAGAAAAAAAAAGCTCATTGGGTTATGCCAGGGAGGTCCACGTGCCGGGAGAAAAGGAAAAAGGCTCCTTGGGGTATGCCAGGGAGATCCGCGGGTTATGCCGGGATAAGAAAGAAAAAAGGCTCTTTGGGTTATGCGAGGGAGATCCGCAGGTTATGCCGGGATAGGAAAGAAAAAAGGCTCCTTGGGTTATGCCAGGGAGGTCCACGGGTTATGCCGGGATATCTAGCGAATGGGTCCATATGCTACCTTGATTTTGGATTTTTTTTTAGTAGGAAATTCAAGAAAGAATGTGGGGGAAACTTCCCTTTTTGGTCGATTCCCTGCTGCAAAGCTGTTTCAGCGCTTGCGCATTTCTTTTCCCTTTTGGTTGCACCTGCTTCTTGCACGGTTGCTTGGATTGCACCTGTTTCAAATTTTCAACATAGAACAATCGTTAGTTTGAAACGGTGGTTGGTTTTATGGCCTTTATCGTCTCAATTGCTCGATCCCGGCCCAGCTTCTGTTGAAAACCTCTGCTGCTTGCTGGTTTTGAAGATTCATCTCTCTTTCAAACTAAAGGGCTCCACTTTTAAGTTTTTCATGACAACTCGCCCGCGTGGGGATTCGATCCTTTCACTTTATTTTGCCTTTAATACGTTTGTCCTTGACTTTATTTTCCTTTTCAATAACTTTTCTTTCAGAGTATCAACCATCATGGCCAGTGGGGATCGTCTTGATGCACCCGCTGAGGCTGGGTACTTTTCTTTAGCTTTTGTTAGGCAGAGCCCTATAAAAACAGTACTGCCCCTTTTTCTTTGTATTAGTTTCGGGAGCAGAGTTAGACCGAAAGGGACTCAAGGAAAAAGTAAACAAAAGGCAAGAAAATGAATTTAAAGAGAAGCGTCCCTTTCGAGGAGAAAAGAAGGACTCATCTGGGGTGTATGCAGGCTTCAATTAGACATGACATGCTTCTTGGACTGGATGCCCGACCCGCACAAACTTTCCCAACTTCTCATAAACTTATTGACCCTTGTTTCAAAACCAGGGAATCTTGCCAGGACTCTTTCGTGGTGGGAGATGTCTTCTTTTCAACCGACGGCGCCCTTTGCAGGTTTTCGCCAATCGACCTCTCTCATTTCTCTTCTCACCGTCGCCCGATAGTGCTCTTTACAAGTTTTCACTAAATAGACTCTCTCATTTTTAGTTTCTCTGCTCATCGTCGCCTTATGGTGCCCGTAGGTTTTCACCGATAAGACTCTCTCATTTTATTTCTCTCAGTTTGATTGCATCAGATTCCAACAATGGTGTTTTCCGATTCCCACGCCTTTGCCAATTGATCAAAAGTACTTGGAGAAGGTTTGGGTATAAAGAATCTGGATGGAATTACAACTTTGGAACCGTTCTGGTGGGCTCATTGCCGAGCCATTATATCCTCTGTCCCAGTTTCACTTTTTTAGGGGGAAATTGGGATTTTTTTTGGTGTGACTGAACCCCATAGAGAGGCTGCCCACGTATTGTTTAGGAATCAAGTCAGACATAGTTTAGGGAAGCATTGTTTTTTTTTGTTTTTTTGTTTTGTTTTGTTTTCTTTTTCTTTTCTTTTTTTCAGTAGTACTTTCGGGTTCCAAAGAGGGTAAACAAAGAAGAGTAACAGGCTCAAAGGGTTTACGAGAGATTGATAGTGTTTGGATGGCAAGAATGAAGGCCTTCGTCATCTCAGTTGAACAAAGTCATTGCTGCAAAAGCCTAGACATAGTACCTTTTTACTGCGTCTGCATTCACAGCTGCTTCGGGATCATTTCCTTCGATATCGCCCAGATACACTGCTCCTATCGGCAATATCTTTCTGATGATGTATTGGCCCTTCCAATTAGGAGAAAATTTTCCTTTTGCTTCCTCATGATGAGGAAGAATGCGCCTTAACACAAGTTGTCCCACTTCAAAATTTCTGGGCCGCACTTTCTTGTTATAGGCACGGGCCATTCTTTGTTGGTACAACTGCCCGTGGCAGACCGCAGCCATCCACTTTTCATCAATTAAGGTCAGTTGTTCCAGACGGGTCCTAACCCACTGACTGTCCTCAATCTCGGCTTCAACGATGATCCGGAGAGACAGGATTTTCACCTCCGCAGGTATTATGGCCTAAGTTCTGTAGACCAAAAGGTATGGGGTTGCTCCTACCGATGTGCGCATCGTGGCGCGATATCCCAGTAATGCGAAAGGCAACTTTTCATGCCATTTACTGGAGCTTTGAATCATCTTTCTCAAAATCTTCTTGAAGTTCTTGTTTGCTGCTTCAACAGCACCATTGGCTTGGGGCCGGTAAGGAGTAGAGTTCCTATGCGTTATTTTGAACTGTTCGCATATCTCTCCCATCAAATGACTATTCAAATTTGTAGCATTATCTGTGATAATAGTTGCAGGAATGCCAAAACAGAACATAAGATTGGCGTGCACAAAATCTACCACAGCTTTCTTGGCGACCGATTTGAGAGTGATGGCTTCAACCCTCTTCGTGAAGTAGTCAATGGCAACCAGTATGAATCTGTGCCTATTTGAGGCTTTCGGCTCGATCGACCCTATGACGTCCATGCCTCAAGTGACAAATGGCCAAGGTGCTGACATGGGATGTAGTTCTGTGGGAGGTATATGAATCAAATCACAGTGCACCTGACACTGATGGCACTTCCGAACAAAACTGAAATAGTCCTTTTCCATAGTTATCCAGTAATAGCTTTCTCGAAGGATTTTCTTTGCTAAAACATACCCTTTCATGTGGGGTCCGCACACTCCTGCATGTACTTTATGCATGATCCTTCCGGCCTCTTCGGCGTCAACACATCTTAACAAGTTGAGATCTGGGGACCTTTTGTACAAGACCTCACCACTTAAGAAGAAACCACTTACATGTCGTCCAATGGTTCTCTTTTGGTCTCCAGTGGCTTGCTCGGGGTATTCTTGCATTTTTAGAAACCTTTTGATATCATGGTACCATGGCTAGGTGTTTGGTTCTGCCTCAACCGTATTATAGTGCCCATGCCTTTCCCTGATTTGGATTTCCAAGAGATCAATGTGGGCATTGCCTAGGTAGGGCAACATCGAGGCCAGAGTGGCGAGTGCATCAGCTAGTTCATTGTGACAACGAGGGATGTACCTGAACTCTATTGACCTGAACCACTTGCTAAGATCTTACACATGTTTTCGATAGGGAATAAGCTTGACATCTCGGGTTTCCCCATTCTCCCTGGGCTTGCCAAATAATCAGATCCGAGTCTCCCATAATCAACAACTATTCAACATCCTGATCGATTTCCATGTTTATACCCATGATGCAGGCTTTATACTCAGCAGTGTTGTTTGTACAGAAAAACTAAAGCTTGGTTGTGGCCGGATAATGCTGTCCAGTGGGCGAGATCAAGATCGCCCCAATTCCAACACCTTTTGCATTTACCACTCCATCAAAGAACATCTTCCAGGCAGTAGTATCCTCAGATATTGCCTCGATTGAGTTTATCTCTTCATCCGGGAAGTAAGTGTTCAAAGGTTGGTATTCTTCATCAACCGGGTTTTCTGCCAAATGATCCGCCAACGCCTGGGCTTTCATTGGAGTGACATAGACTATATCAAATTCAGTGATCAAGATCTGACACTTTGCTAATCTTCTCGTGTGCATCAGTTTCTGGAGTATGTATTTCAAAGTATCCAACCTGGTTATGAGGTAGGTGGTGTAGGCTTGCAGATAATGTCTCAACTTCTGAGCGACCCAAGTTAAGGCGCAACAGGTTCTCTCCAACAGAGTATACTTAGCTTCATAGCTGGTAAACTTCTTGCTCAGGTAGTAGATCGCCTGTTCTTTCTTCCCGGTTACATCATGTTGTCTGAGGACACAACCAAAAGAATTTTCCAAGACCATTAGGTACAAGAAAAGAGGCCTCCCTGGCTCTGGTGGGACCAAGACTGGCGGATTTGACAAATATTCCTTGATCTTATCAAAAGCTTCTTGACATTCATCCGTCCACTTGACTGCTGCATCTTTTTTCAACAATTTGAATATGGGCTCACATGTGGATGTCAACTGAGCAATGAACCGGCTGATATAGTTTAATCTGCCTAACATGCTCATCACATCTTTCTTGGTTTTTGGAGGAGGCAAATCCCGGATACATTTTATTTTTGTTGGATCTAACTCGATACCTCTCCGGCTGACTATGAAGCCCAAAAGTTTGTCGGATGGGACTGCAAACGCACATTTGGCTGGGTTCAGCTTCAAATCATATTTGCGCAACCGCTCAAAGAATTTTCTCAAATCTCGGACATGGTCATCATGGGTTTTGGACTTGATGATTACGTCGTCCACATACACCTCTATCTTTTGATGCATCATATCATGGAAAATTACGGCCATGGCCTCATGTAGGTCACCCCAGCATTCTTCAGACCAAACGGCATGACTCTATAATAGTATGTACCCCAGGATGTGGTAAAGGATGTTTTATCGGCAACTTCTTCATCCATCAACACCTGGTGATATCCTGCGTAACAATCCATGAAGGACTGTATCTTATGCTTAGCGCAGTTATCAACAAGGATGTGGATATAGGGCAAAGGCAAGTTGTCTTTGGGACTTGCCTTGTTTAAATCTCTGTAATCCACACACATCCGGGTCTTCCCATCTTTCTTTGGAACCGGGACTACATTAGCTAGCCATGGGTGTACCTAACCACCCGGATCACCCCTGTTTTCAACTGTTTCGTGACCTCTTCTTTGATATTGTCACTGATATCAGTTTTAAACTTCTTTTGCTTTTGCTGGACCGGAGGGCAATCGGGGTAAGTTGGCAACTTATGAACCACCAGATCTACACTAAGCCCTGGCATGTCGTCATACGACCAAGCAAACACATCTTTAAACTCAAACAGGAGTTGGATTATTGTATCCCGGGTTTTCTCATCCGTGTGAATGCTTATCTTGGTTTCCCTGATTTCCTCAGAATTTCCCAAGTTAAGCGGTGCGGTATCATTTAAGTTTGGCTTAGGTTTATTCTCAAATTGTTCCAATTCTTGGTTTATTTCCTAAAAGCCTCTTCTTCATCGTATTCCAGTTCTTGGTTCATTATTTCACAATTAGACAGCGTGTTTGGATCTGGGCATGAAGTCCGCAAGCATGTCATATTATTTAAAGCCACATTATTAGAACTGAAAGAAGAAATAAAAGAGAAAAATAGCAAAAATCAGAAAGAATAACGAAAGATAAACGATGAAATATTGATTTCATTTCTTGGAATTTGAAGATAACAGGGTTTACATTTTGAAATTAAAAGATAAGAAACTAAATAAAACATCCGAGTTACACCCTAGAATAACTCGCGATGTAGAAAAAGTGGCAGGACAGGTCTACCGGGACTCCCGCTTGATTGGGAATGGCGTAGCCTTCCAGTTCTGCAGCTTGGCTTTTGGTCCCATATACAGCACCTCAGCGGTGCTTGAGCCCTATCCTTGCTGAACCATGTGGGTTTCATATAGTATCTTTCTCATTGCCCCACATATTTCTTCAATCTCTTCGGCCGTAAAGGCATCATCATCCTCTTCTTCATTGTACTTTGGCTTGACAAAGGTCTCGTATAGATGTGGCAGTGGTTGAGGCAGAACCCATCCATCATTCTTTCTGTCGTCCGCCCATTTTATGTCATCCAGAGTAGGTTGGAAGCCTACCTCGAAGAACTTCTCAGTGGTAGGCAGGGTAACTGGTTCAGCTATTCCTTGCAGGGATTTCCCAAGTCCCTTCCCTGGTTTGAAGCCGTGTCGGATCATTTATTTAGCCACCATGATTGAGGCATTGGAAAGGAAGGGTTAGGGGCAAGGGTTTCCTTCTTCATACTGGTCTGCCACCACAACTTCAAAGGCCTGATAAACTATGTGGTCGCTGCCTTCTCTCGCTTCAAGGCATGGGACTGAGGGGTCTCGATAAATTGATTGCTCGTCCTCCCCATGGACCACAATTTCTTGATCCTCATGCTCAAATTTTACCATTTGATGAAGAGTGGAAGGTACAGCCCCTGCTGCGTGGATCCATGGCCTTCCCAATAGAAAGTTGTAGGATGTGTCCATATCTAGAACCTGGAAGGTCACCTCAAAGTCCACCGGGCCAATGGTCAGAATTAGATCGATCTCTCCAATCGTGTCCCTTTTGATACCATCGAAGGCTCGTACGCAGACATTGTTAGGACGAATCCTTTCAGTCCCAATTTAAATGCGCTGTAGTGTCGAGAGTGGGCAGATGTCCACCCCAGAACCTCCATCCACCATAGCCCTTTTCACGTAGTATCCTTCACATTTACAGTTAAGTGCAGGGCTTTGTTATGTGCGGCCCCTTCCGGAGGCAAGTTATTTTTGCTAAATGAAATCTGGTTGATAGCGAAAAATCTTTCTGCCATTCTTTCTAATTGCTCCACGGAAGTCTCAGCTGGCACGTATGCCTCATTGAGGGTCTTGATTAGTACCTTCTGGTGTTGGGGTGATTTCATCAACAAAGATAGCAAGGAGACTTGTTCAGGAAACATTTGAAGCTGGTCAACCACTTCATAATCCGCCATCTTCATTTTTTGAAAGAAAGCTTCCACCTCTTCAGTACTCAAGGGTTTTTTAGCCGGGAAGCGCCTCCTGGTGGCGTTGTTCACTTCTTCCAAGTTGGAGTACTTTTCCACAGGTTAATTTTCTTGAACCTCTCCTGAGATTTCCTTACCCTTATATGTCACCACTGTTTTATGGTAATTCCAAGGCACTGCGGAAGGATCTGTCATGGGCCTCTATGGCGCGCGGCCAACAACCACGAGCTTACTCAACCTTGGTGGATTAGTTGGCCCCCGCACCATATAAGCTCCCTTGGGCACATACATTTGGGTAGCCTTGTTCAGTTCAAATCTCCTGGGAGGACTCAAAGTCATCTGCTTTTCCTTGCGGCCTCACGGGACATAGAGAACCGCATCTTTGGCGGGCATTGCCCTAGTTCCTGCTTCAATTTTCTTCTCTGATTTTGAGTGGGTGGCTTTGTTCTTTTTCTCACCTTTGCCTTGCTTTAGGGAAGTTTTTGTTTTCCTCTCTACATCAGCAATGGCGATGATGGCCTTCAATGCCGGGTCAAATTCATTATCTTCACAGATCATTCTGATTATTGGCCCGTTGTTGTAGGTCGGTAGTGGTTGTTGGTCACATTAGGGATATCCTCGTCCCTTAACACTATCTTCCTCTATTCTATCAAATCCTCCACGGCTCTTTTCAAGGTCCAACAGTTTTCTGTATCATGCCCCTCAGCTCCTAAATGATAAGCGCATCGGGCGCCCCGTTGGTAGGAGGGTGATTTTGGGTTTTGCTTGTTTGGAGGCTGTAGCAGGCCCATTTGGACAAGATTTTTAAACATGCTGGAGTAGGATTCACTGATTGGTGTAAAAGTTTGCCTCCTGGGTGGCTCACGGGAAGGGAAGTTGTTTTGTGGAGGACGGGGGTTGTAGTGGTTTTGGCGAGGAGGCTGGTTTCTTTGAAATGGAGCCTGGTTCCTGTTAGCTTGCTGCTGAGGCCAGACAAAAGGTTGAGCATTCATGACCGCATACGGCTGAGGAGCATACGCCATGAGGGTAATAATGCCGAGGTTTTCTTTCTAGGAACATGGATCTGGGAGCACGGTATCTTCTTGCACCTGATGCCGCCATGGATGTTTCTTCTTTCTTCTTGCCTTTTGCTACTCCTCCAGACCCGCCCTGAATGGCTTGGGAGGTTGCTCTAATAGTGGATTGGCTAAGGATTCTGCCTGTTTTCAATCCATTTTCCACCATTTCACCGATTTTGATAGCTTCCTCGAACGGTTTACCCATAGCTGACATCATATTCTAAAAGTAGTCGGCTTCCTGAGCGTGGAGGAACATTGTGACCATTTCGACCTCGTCCATCGGAGGATTTACTCTAGATGCTTGCTCACGCCATTTGATTGCATACTCCCGGAAGCTCTACGAGGATTCTTTTTCAAGTTTGCCAACGAGTTTCTATCTGAAGCAATGTCTATACTATACTGGAATTGTCTGAAAAAGTCTCTGGAGAGGTCATCCCAGATGTACCAACGAGATATATCTTGATCCATATACCACTCGGAGGCAATACCAAGCAGACTTTATCCAAAATATGCCATGAGTAGCTCTTCTTTTCCTCCAGCTCCTCGCAACTGATTGCAGTATTTCTTAAGATGAGCAATACGATCACCATATCCATCGTACTTTTCAAACTTTAGAGTTTTGAATCCTAGAGGCAAGTGCACGTGAAGGAACATGCATAGATCAGCATAGGACACACTTTTCTGCCCACTCATTCCCTGTATGTTTTTGAGGCTCTGCTCCAAGCTTCTCATCCTCCTTGCAATTTCCTCCTGTTCAGGAGTTTTGGGAGTCTTTTCCTATCCTGCAGTGAACTTAAATTGAGGCGGCTGAGGATAAGTATATGTGGGGCACTGAGGAGGCTCTGTTTGGAAGGTGGGTGTTTGGAATGTAAAGGCTGAAGGATCAAAAGTGGGCCTAGGCAGTGCAGGCTGTGTTGTGCCTGAGCATGGGGGAGCGGCAAAAATATTGGAGGCTGCTCCGGACATGAACACATGGGGGCGAACCTCAGAAGATGTTCCCATGAAATGAGCTGACATGGTGGGCTATCCCAATGGGGTATTTGGATGATTGATTGGAATATTAGAAGTACCCCCAGATCTCGGAAACAGTTTGGGGAATCCCGGGATGGCACTTGGAGGCTCTCTTCCATTCGCCCAGGCATCCTACATTTCCATGACTCAAAGACGTAAGATCCTGTTCTCTTCAGCCATTGCAGATTCCGAGGTCAGGATGCCCGAGATTAGGCTATCATATGCTATGGGAACCGTTGGCAAGGTCATTTCTGAAGACATACCGAAACTCCCATTTGATCTAGTGAAGTATGGATGTGAAGCCAGGTTACCACGAAAAACCAACCACCGTTTCTATAAAACCTGGACTGGGTGACAGCAGCAAACGGTTAGTTTGAGAAAAAACAGATAGGTAATCGCACGTTGGGGTGTGATTCACCTATACAGTTAAATGGGTTTCTACATGTTTTTCAACGGTTTCATGCTTCATCCCGGCTTTTTTATTCTTCCCTATTTTCTTCCTTCGATTTCTACTCTCTCTTTTTCTTGTTTTTCCTTCCTTTTGCTCTTCTCTCATTTTTCTCATTTTTCTTTCTCTCTTTTTTACTTTTTTTTATTTTCTTTTCTTATTGGAGCTATTTACAAAATATGACCGGATCCGATGAGGATTGCCTACGTATCACGATGCCGCGTGAATCAGATCATTACGTAGTTCAAGGAAAATAAATGCGAAAGTAAAGAGACAATTTTGGGAATTTTCAATTTCATTAATAAAACTTCTATTACAAAAGATGTTAGCTACTCATTTTCTTGGAAAGAAAAACTACCAACAGACTCAAAATAAAGCAAAATACAGACTCGATGCTTGAAAAATCAGGAATACATTAAAGTTTCAACTACTGGGGCCCGTGGGGCATCATTCGGCCTCGCCGCAGGCCTATGTACGAGACCCCCTTGTAGTCGCTCCAAATCACCCATAATTTGACAGACAAAATTCATCACTGTAGCAAACAAGGTGGTACGAGTCATGTCCTCGCACGCTTGGCATTTCGTTGTGATATAGTCGTCGATGGCCCTAATCCTTTCTCTAATTTGGCCTTTTTCCTGAAGTAACCGCCCTATATGCTGGTTATGGGCCTCCAACACTTGGGACTCATGAAAGTGCTGATTTTGCAATTGATGTATGTCTTTCTCCATTTGAGCCATCAGCTTATAACAATGCTCCCTATCAGCCTTGAAATCTTTAGCCCGTTGGGCTGCCTCATCCTCAAGAGTAGTCACCTTTCTTCTCAGGCTAGTGATAGTCCCTTTATAGTTTCTCCTCATTTGATACACAAATTGTGCCCGTTCTTATGCTTTCCTTGTCCATTGTGCCCGTAGTTTTGCTAGACTATCTTCAGACTTTTCCAGGTCTTCTTGGCACTCGAGGACTTTCTTTTTAAGACCGCTTATAAGTCTTTCATCAGCCCGACTTCTTTCCGGGTTATTGGCAGCTATTTTCATCTTTCTGATCTGAGCTTTAAGGGCCTCATTTTCCTAGGTCAGTTTCTATTTTTCTCCCTCATCTGCGGCGGCTTGAACACCATTTTCGAATTGAAGCTCCATGACTTGCCTTTCCAATTGGCTTATTTTGGCTCTGTATTCATTCTCCTTAGTTAACCAATTCCATTACATCTGGGGCCCATCGGTAAACTGTTGGACATGTGGTCTCTTTGCGGGCCTGTCAGGAATCTGGAATCTTTTGCCTAACCAAATCATGTACTTAGGGTCCACTTCACCTCTAGCTCGGTCTCGCACTATGGTCTTAGGTTCAAGAAACCTACACTCATTCCATACTTGGCAAATTTTCCCTTCTGGAAATGCGGCTTTTGGGCCTAGTTCAATGACATATTTACTCAAATCTTCATCATTGTGGACAGTTTGAAATCTTCCTAGTTGTCGCAAGACCCTGTAGGGAGCATAGGGATGGATGCTCCGGATGCCCATTAAGAGGATATAAGGCACTTTAGCTGACATGTACACTGCTTCGGTGGTAGGGAGCCATCCAAAATCCCACTCAATCTTATCGGTGTAAACACGTGATTTTTGACCCTCCCCGAGAATTTTCACATTTTTAGCATAAATATTTAATTTAGGCCTAATATAGCTATTTTAGCTAATTTTGACCATTTTACTTTATTTTTAT
>MU681332.1:51520-73835 GCA_026770625.1 Nicotiana glauca
TTTGGATTTGGATTTGGATTTGGATTTGGATTTGGATTTGGATTTGGATTTGTCAAATGATCGATCGATAAGATTATTTTTGGACAAAATTTATTTAATTATTCAATAATTAATTAAATACCAAATCACTGCTGAAAGTACGCCAGAACTCTGCTGAAATTTCAGAGAACCTCGCTGGCCGCGTTTCTGCCGCGATCGCTGTAGAACCGCGGCAGTGAGATTCAGAAAGGCTCTCTGGCCGCGGTTCTGCCGCGATCGCGGTAGAACCGCGGCAGGCTGCGTATTTTCTGAAAAAGGCACCTTTTCAAGACACCTCTTCTGATATTTGCCTATAAATTATGATGCAAGGCTGCATCTTTTAAATACGAAATACACTCCAGAACTCCTTTCTGTCTGAATATATTGCATCCTACTTCGCAATATCTCTCTCTCAAATTCGTAAGTGTGATTTTGCTCCGTTTTTGAGTTCGTTAGAATCCTGCAGTTTGTATTGCCACTGTTGCAGGAAGGTTTATTCCGTTTTATCCTGGGAGGATTTAATCCATTACCTTGTCAATGTGTGAGGGGATTAAAATTCCTTAAGGACACACAAGGAAATTATGGACTCGGAAATTTCTCATTCTTCTACCTTTCTTTATTTTCTAACAGTTTATTTTTAACACGGTGACGCTAACACCAATTAGACACTTTGTAGACCATCTGAGAAAAACTATTATAAAAATTAAACGCGTGTATAACAGTTACCTCTAACACCTTAAAATATTTCACCTTATAGAATTAACCCCCAAAATAAATTGAAACTCATTTTCAGAAAATAAAAAACCTAGCCATCGGCTCTGGCGACTTAGTGCCCTAAAAAGCGCACTGAAAATTTCCTCCATGTAATTTCATATCACTTCTTCTTATTTCGATTTCACTTAAATATCACGATGTTCTATCTATTCATCGTCTAAGTTGGTGTAGCTTACAAGTGCCCTGTAAAGAGAACAAGCATGCCAGATGAGAATAGCCAAATTCATGTACACTAACTTTTCTTTTAAAAAAATTAAGAGGAAACATGATGGGTTCAAGGGAAGAAGAAGAGAAAGAGAATGTAGGGTAAAAGTTAGCTTTAATTGGAATAATATATTAGAATATAATAATAATATTATAATAATCAATAACCTTTTTCTCATGTTCACGCGCTCTTCCCCACGCACTCAATCATGTCACTACAAAGTATCTAATTGGCACAGATGTAGTTTAGTTGAAGGGCCTGATAGGAACAACTCTATGTTTAGGTATTCAAATGACAAAAAATACCAAGTTTAAGGGTCTAGTTATGTATTCTGCCATTTTAATTTCTCATAAGAGAAGAAAGAAAATACTAAAGCAACAATGAACATAGCACGATGCTTATTATTATGTGATCACGTTAATTGGCAATGAGTTGAAATATAATGGAATTTTTACTTTCTGTAGCAAAGGTTAATACCTTATTTATTTTAAATAAATATCATTTAAAAAAATTATATTATATAGATATCTTTTAATGTTTATAGCAAAATATCTAATTTTAGTTACCTCCTACCCCTAAGTCACTAAATACGTTATTCAGTTACACTATTTTCTTTCTCTCTCTACTTTGATACATGTCATTCTATTCCCCCATTCCCTGAAAACACAAGTGAGGGCTCCGCTCGAATCCATCTTCCTCTGTTTCGGTTTGTCAAGTCTCCACAATGCTCTCTCGTTTCATCTCCAAATCCTCACACCTCTGACTCTTTACCCTGCCTCCTTCCAAAAACCCATTTCTTAAACCCTAAACTCATTTCCACTATACCCTCTTTTCCCATTTCCAAGCCATGTTTCTTCTCCAACAACTCCCATTTCTTTTCCACAGGTAATAACAACAATGGTAAAGATTTTTAGCCATCATCTTCTGATTTGTGGAAACTTTTTTCTGAAAACTGATCAATCACTGTTCAATGAAGACATAGAAAGTGTTGAGAGTATACAAACACAGGTTCTTGATGATGAGTCTTGGGTTAAACAAAAACAAGAAGAGAGTGGTGATGTGTTTAAAGAAAATAAGGGTGTTGGTGGAGGTGGAGGTGGGGAGGATGAGATTCGCCGGAAATTACGGTTTATTCTTGAACAAAGACGACGGAATTTGGGGCTGAGCAGCTTGATTTTCTGTTAATATATTTCAATGTATTTTCAAGGTATCACGCTGTATTTTTCGGTATTTCAGCGTATTCATTGTCTTTTTTTTTATTGTAATTTTATGTATCTCGCTGTATCCATGTATTTTATTGTATTCACTGTCTTTTTTTATTGTATTTTAATGTATCCTGTTGTATTCTATGTATGTCTTGCTATATGTCACGGATGTTGTCACGGCCCAATTCCATAACAGGTCGTGATGGTTGCCGGGCAAGCCAAGTGCGGAAAATATTTCTAACTTTTTATGTTAATATTATCAAATTTACGTGAGATAAATACTCCAATTGGATTCAAAGCCGAAAGTGATAGATTATGTAAGTAGCATAATAATACAACCCAAAAATAAGTCTAATAATGTGTGTGCCAGAACCTGGTATCACAAGCTATGGGCAACTAGTAGAATATACACCAAAAGAATATCATACTATCATACTGTCTGAATAAGGATAGACAAAATAAAAGTATAAAGGAAACACTTCTTCGGCTGTAGGTCGGAATGGAGGAAAAACAGCTCACCGTAGAAGTCCCAAGTCCGCTCATGGGTGCGCACCAGAATGATAACCAGGTCCACCTGCCTCAGATCCTATACATTTAAGTACAGAAGTGTAGCATGAGTACATAAACAATATGTACATAGTAAGTATCCCATCTAATCTTGAAGAAGTAGAGACGAGAGGTCGACTCGATACTTACTAAGGTCAAGCAAAATGAGTAGAATTTATAATAAGCAAAAATAACTCAAATCATAAGGATTCATAAGTATAAAACAATAATTCTTCCTTTAGATCTTCATCATGAGTGTCCATTTGTATATTTAAGCAAATATGAAGTCTAACCCACAATGGAATGCCAAATAAGTCATGCACAGATAATCACCGAGGAACGTACGGCCCGATCCAACATTAAAGTAAATTGTGCATTGTCGAGGGTCGAATGGCTCGAACTATAGATGCATCTATTACCCCACTCGCGAATCACCCATGCGACACGGTCAAACATAAATAAGATCATCACAAGCAGACAATAATATATCTGAGAAGCAATAGATTTTAGGAAATATCTCAATTCTCTTTTTAAGGATGAAATAGAATAAGGTTACCTCACTAATAGCCTCTACCTTACGCAAATAATTCATACAAATTCCGAATTTAACATCAAGTTACAAGGATATCGCGTAGAACATATTTTTGGGCCCTAGACTACCCGGACTTAGCATATTAGTTGCTACACATGGACTCCCGTCACCTAGTACGTACGTAGCCCCCGCATATAAAGGCAATTTGTTCATTTTTTATACCTATGGGGACAATTCCCTCTTACAAGGTTAGAAAGGTGATTCACCTCGCTCCGAAGCGCACTTCCAATCACCAAGAACGAGCCCAAGTCCTTAATTCAAAGCCGAACAATCCCAAACTAGTTAAACGAAGTAAGAACTAATTAATATAACCTCACAAGATCGAATTTTAGCTATTTAAGCAATTTCCCAACCATTAACACAAATTTCCTAAATTTCGACCCCGGGCCCACGTGCCCGAATTTCGAGATTTCTCGAAGAAAGTTGTTCTCTACAACCTAAGGATCAACAATATATGATTTGTAGTTCACTTCATAGCAAATTTCATAGTTAAATCTTAGTTTTATTAAAAACCCTTTGATTTTACCTAGTTTTTAGTGTTGAATCTACCTAATGTACGTGTATTTAAACTAAGGATAAGTGGATATTACTTACCTCACAAGGCTATGTTGAAATCCTCTCTTTGGAAGCCCCCAAATCGCTCAAGTGTAGAGTAGTAATGAAATAAATGGCCTTTGAGTTCGAATTAAATGAACTCACTGCCCAGTGATTTCCGCATCTGCGGTCTGGGTACCGCATCTACGGTCCCGCACCTGCGAAAGGAAGACCGCATCGGCGGAACTGGGTGAAAGTGGCTAGACCGCATCTGTGGTCTGGGGCCCGCTTATGCGGCTTTGCAATCGCATATGCTGTTTCCCCTAGCCTGGCCACTGGCCGCTTCTACGAAGGGTGGATCACATCTGCGGTCCCGCATCTGCGGCCCTAGAACTGCAGATGCGGTTATGGCAGAAGCAACACCCTTCAGCTATTCTCCAACCTTCCCACTTCGCTCGATCCTCGTTCGTTTTACGCTCGGGGCTCCCGAGCCCCACCCGAATATACCAACAAGTCTGAAATCACGAGGCAGACCTAATCGAAACCCCGGAACGCTCAAAATAACGCTAAATCTAGAAATCACCCCCCAAAACCAAATGAATCAAACTAATGAGCTTCAAGTTCTTAATTCTCCTCTAACGGGTCAAAACGCCCTTAAACTACCCGGATTGATACCAAATTTTACGGGAAAGTCTTAAACAATATTATGGACCTATTCCAAGCTTCGGAACCAAAATTCGAGCCCGATACCTAGGATATCAATGAATACTTAGTTTCTCTAATTTTTTAAAACTTTAATTTAATAATTTTAAACAAAAATTCATTACTCGGGCTAGGGACCTCGGAATTCGATTCCGGACATACGCTCAAGTCCCATATTTTCCCAAAGACCCTCCGAGACCGTCAAATCACGAATCCGGGTCCGTTTTCCTAAAACGTTGATTGAAGTCAAACTTGGTCTTTTAGGAGAATCTTAAAGAGACAATTAGACATATTTCACTCGAAACTCTTCCAACTCCTGAATCAACCATCCCCGCAAGTCGTAAATTAGCTAAAGCAAGTACGGGAGGTTTTATTTAGGGGAACGGAGTTCTAAAAGGCAAAACGACCAGTCGGGTTGTTACATTCTCCACCTCTTAAATAAACATTCGTCCTTGAACGGACATAGAAAAGTACCTACACTGCTGATAAGTGGGGATATCTACTCCGCATGTCCTCCTCGGACTCCCAGGTCGCCTCCTCGACCGGTTGGCCCCTCCACTGGACTCTCACTGCAGAAATCCTCTTGGACCTCAACTGGCGATCCTATCTGTCAATAATGGCAACTGGCTCCTCCTCATAGCTCAAACTCTCATCTAACTGGATAGTGCTAAAGTCCAACACGTGGGATAGGTCGGCATGATACTTCTGAAGCATCGAAACATGGAAAACTGGATGAATTCCCGATAAACTAGGGGGTAAGGCAAGCTCATAGGCAACCTCCCTCACTCGTCTTAACACATCAAAGGGGCCAATAAACCTTGGGCTCAACTTGCCCTTCTTCCCGAATCTCATAATGCCCTTCATGAGTGAGACCTTCAAGAGAACCTTCTCGCCAACCATAAATGATACATCACGCGCCTTCTGATCTGCGTAACTCTTCTGTCTGGACTGAGCTGTGCGAAGCCTTTCCTGAATCAACTTCACCTTATCCAAGGCATCATGTACCAAGTCTGTACCCAGTAGCTTAGCCTCGCCGGGCTCAAACCACCCGATAGGAGAACGACATCGTCGACCATACAAAGCCTCGTACGAGGCCATCTCTATGCTGGACTGATAACTATTGTTGTACGCAAACTCCGCCAAAGGCAAGAACTGATCCTACTGCCCTCCAAAGTCAATCACACATGCTCTTAGCATATCCTCTAACATCTGAACTGTCCACTCCGACTGCCCGTTGGTCTAAGGATGGAATGTTGTGCTAAGCTCTACATGGGTCCCCAACTCACTCTAAACGGCTCTCCAGAAATGGAAAGTGAACTGAGGGCCTCTATCTGATATGATGGAAACCGGCACACCATGCAATCAGACTATATCCTGAATATAAATCTGAGCATACCTCTCTGTCATATAAGTAGTCGCTACTGGAATGAAATGGGCCGACTTAGTCAACCTATCCACAATGACCCATACTAAATCAACCTTCCACAAAGTTCGTGGCAACCCAACCACGAAATCCATGGTGATGCACTCCCACTTCCACTCCGGAATAGGCATCCGTTGAAGTAGGCCACCCGGCCTTTGGTGCTCATTCTTGACCTGCTGGAAATTCAAACATCTAGCTACATACTCTACAGTGTCCTTCTTCATTCTCCGCCACCAATAATGCTTCCTCAAGTCACGATACATCTTTGTGGAACCCAGATGAATAGAGTACCTCGAGATGTGGGCCTCTTCTAGAATTCTCTCCCTCAAACCATCAACATTAGGTACACATAGACGGCCCTGAAGTCGTAACACACCATACTTACCAATAGAAATCTCCTTGGCACCTCCCTGAAGTACCGTCTCTCTGAGAACTGCCAAATGTGGATCATCAAACTGCCGGGCCTTGATTTGCCCCAATAGCAAAGACTGAGCAACTATACATGCTAGAACTCGGCTGGGCTCTGAAATATCCAACCTCACGAGGCTGTTAGCTAAGGACTGGATGTTGAAAGCTAGTGGCCTCTCCTCTGCTGGAATGAATGCCAAACTACCCATACTCTCCGCCTTTCTGCTCAAGGCATCCGCGACCACATTCGCCTTGCCCGGATGATAAAGAATGGTGATGTCATAATCCTTTAGTAGCTCCAGCCACCTGCGCTGCCTCAAATTGAGATCTTTATGCTTTAACAAATATTGTAAGCTGAGGTGATCGGTATAAACCTCACAAGGCACCCCATACAAATAGTGCCTCCATATCTTAAGAGCATGAACAATCGCTGCCAACTCCAGATTGTGCACGGGGTAATTCTTCTCATGAATCTTTAGCTGACACGAAGCATATACAATAACTCGCCCCTCCTGCATCAACACACATCCCAAACCAATACGTGAAGAATCGCAATATACCGTATACATCCCCGCACCAGAAGGCAACATAAGAACTGGTGCCGTAGTCAAAGCTGTCTTGAGCTTCTGAAAGCTCTCCTCACAATCATCAGACCAATGGAATGGAGCAACCTTCTGGGTCAATCTAGTCAAAGGTGATGCAATAGATGAAAAGCCCTGCACGAATCGCCGGTACTAACCTGCTAACCCCAAGAAACTCCTGATCTCGGTCACCAAAGTAGGACGTGGCTAACTTTGAACTACCTCAATCTTCTTGGGATCCACCTTAATACCCTCTCCGGACACAACATGCCCCAAGAATTCCACTGACTCAAGCCAAAACTCACATTTGGAGAACTTAGCATATAGCTTCTGCTCTCGCAAAGTCTGAAGCACTACTCTCAAATGTTGCTAGTGCTCCCCCAGGGTACGTGAGTATATTAAGATGTCGTCAATGAAGAAGATAACAAAGGAATCAATATAAGGCCTGAATACCATGTTCATCAAATCCATAAATGATGTTGGTGCATTGGTCAAGACAAAGGACATCACTAGGAACTCATAATGGCCATACCTAATCCCGAATGCAGTCTTCAGAATATTCGAGTCCAGAATCTTCAGCTGATGATACCCTGACCTCAGGTCAATCTTAGAGAACACCCTAGCACCCTGAAACTGGTCGAACAAATCATCAATACGAGGCAACGGATACTTGTTCTTAATGGTCACTTTGTTCAACTGGCGGTAATCAATGCACATCTGTATAGTCCCATCCTTCTTCTTTACAAATAACACTGGTGCACCCCAAGGCGATACACTGAGCCTAACAAACCCCTTCGCCAACAACTCTTCAAGCTGCTCCTTCAACTCCTTAGGAGCCATACGATACAGTGGGATGGATATAGGCTGAGTGCCTGGAGCCAAATCAATACAGAAATCAATATCCCGATCCAGAGGCATGCCAGGAAGGTCGGGAGGAAAAATATCGGCAAACTCTCGAACTACTGGGACTGAATCAATTGTCGGAGACTCTATAGTGGTGTCTCGAACATAAGCTAAATAAGCCAAACACCCTTTCTCAACCATGTGCTGAGACTTCAGGAAGGAGATAACCCTACTAGGCGTATCAACTATGGAACCCTTCCACTCCAATCTCGGAATCCCTGGCATCGCAAGTGAAACAGTCTTGGTATGGTAATCTAGGACGATGTGATATGGAGATAACCAATCCATGCCCAAGATGACCTCAAAATCTATCATGTCAAGCAACAGATGGTCGGCTCTAGTCTTGAAACCACAGAAAGTGATCACACAGGACCGGTAGATTCGATCCATAACCACAGAATCACCCACAGGAGTGGACACATGAACAGGGGTGCCCAAAGGCTCGGGAGAGATAACCAGGAAACGAGCAAACAGAGATGATACATATGAATAAGTACACCCTGGATCGAATAATACCAAAGCATCCCTACCACCGACGGAAATAATACCTGTGATGATGGCATCTGAGGCCAATGCATCTGACCTGGCCGGAAGGGCATAGAATCTAGCTGGAGCACCGGCTGCCTGGCCTCCACCTGACTGAGCAGTAGCTGGCTGACCTCTTCCTACCTGACCTCCACCTCTGGGATGGCCCTACCGGCCTGCCCTCCACCTCTAGGCGGCTGGGCAACTGGTGCTGAAGTCATGGGCTGCTGACCATGTTGTACTGCCTTACCCCGAAGCCTGGGGCAAGTCCTCTTCAGATGACCCGGATCTCCACACTCGTAGCGCGCTCTAGGAACCATAGCCTACTGCCCTGGAGTCTGAGTTTGCTAACCATAATACCTACTAGAAGAACCCTGGATAGTTGGCGGGCGTTAGTAACTCTCTGGTGCGGCGCTGAAGGGAGCACTAGAAGAATCCTGATACACAGAGTACCCGCCAGAGGAACCCTGAGTAGCTGGTGGGCGGTAAGAACCCTCCGGCATCGCACTGAAATAAGACCTCACTGGGGCACCTCGGGGAGGGGGTGGTGGTGCTGAATGTGAGGGCCTGCTGGGCTGACCCCTCCTAAAGTGACCTCTACCCCTAGCTGGGGCACCTCTGAACTCTCCTGAAAATCTAGCCCTCTTATCCTGTTGCATCTGCTCTCTACCCCTCAGATGATAACCCTCAATCCTGCGAGCAATCTCAATCACTAGCTGATACCCTGTACCCATCTCTACCTCTCGGGCCATACCAGATCGGATAGTGGGGTGTAACCCCCCAACAAACCTCCGTACTTTCTCTATCTCTATGGGAAGTATCATGAGTGCATGGCGAGACACAGAGAACCTCGCCTCATAATCGGTCACTAACATCTGACCCTGCTCTAGATGTTCAAACTAATACCGTAGCTCTTCCCTCTCAGAGGGTGGGATGTATCGATCCTGGAATAACTGTGTGAACTGACCCCAAGTGAGGGGAGGAGAACCTGCTGGCCTGCCAAGTGCATAAGACTGCCACCATCTACGGGCCCTGCCCTTCAGCTGAAAAGTGGTGAAGTCAACTCCATGTGACTCCAATATCCTCATGTTGTGCAGTCTGTCCCTGCACCTGTCAATGAAGTCCTGAGCATCCTCATGAAGTTCACCCCCGAAGACTGGAGGGTGAAGCCTAGTCCATCTGTCTAATAACTTCTACGGATTGCCGTCCATAGCTGGCTTGGGCTGGGGTGCCACTACAGCAACTGGATGATCCCCATCTATGGGTAGTGCACCCGGAGTCTAATATACCACAGCTGCATGACCTGGAGCCTGAGCAGTGGGGGTATGGGTTCCCCCCTGTCTGTGAAGTAGTTGGGTTCGGTGGAAATAAACCAGACTGAGTCATAGTGTCCATGAATCGTAGCATGCGGCCCATGACCTCCTGAAATCCCCGTGTTGTCATGAAATCCGCCGGGGTAGGCTCAGCTACGGGCACCTCGCCCTGCTCCTCAATAATAGGATCCCCCACAGGATCTGCTGGTGGTGCTACTGGAACGCTTCTGGGATGCCCTCGTCCCCTACCACGGGTCGGTGCCCTCCCCAGGCCTCTACCTCGGCCCTTAGCAACGGGAGGAGCAGCTCCTCCCAAGTCCAGAACATTGGTGGTACGAGTCCTCACCATCTGTGAGAGAGTAGAAGAGGGAAATTTAGTACACTAACCACTGCATGATAGGAAATGAATAAAGAGTAGTCTTCCTAATACCCTATAGCCTCTCGAAGATAAATACAGACGTCTCTGTAGCGATCTACAAGACTCTATTAGATTTGCCCATAACTTGTGAGACCTATGTGAACCTAGTGCTCTGATACCATATTGTCATGACCCAATTCCATAACAGGTCGTGATGGTGCCCAACACCATTGTCGGGCAAGCTAAGTGCAGAAAACATTTCTAACTTTTTATGTTAATATTATCAAATTTACGTGAGATAAATACTCCAATTGGATTCAAAGTCGAAAGTGATAGATAATGTAAGTAGCATAATAATACAACCCAAAAATAAGTCTACTAGTGTGTGTGCCAAAACCTGGTGTCACAAGCTATGAGAAACTAGTAGAATATACACCAAAAGAATATCATACTATCCTACTATCTGAATCAGGATAGACAGAAAATAAAAGTACAAAGGGAAGACTTCTTCGGCTGCGGGTCGACATGGAGGAAAAACAGCTCACCGTAGAAGTCCCAAGTCCGCTCACGAGTGCGCACCAGAATGATAACCAGGTCCACCTGCCTCTGATCCTGTACATTTAAGTACAAAAGTGTAGTATGAGTCATAAAAAATATGTACACGATAAATATCCCGTCTAATCTCGAAGAAGTAGAGGCGAGAGGTCGAATCGATACTTACTAAGGTCAAGCAAAATGAGGAGAATCTATAATAAGCAGAAATAACTCAAATCATAAGGATTCGTAAGTATAAAATAACATTTCTTCCTTTAGATCTTCATCATGAGTGTCCATTTGTATATTTAAGCAAATATGAAGTCTAACCCACAATGGAATGCCAAATAAGTCATGCGCAGATAATCATCGAGGAACGTACGGCCCGATTCAACATAAAAGTAAATTATGCACTGTCGAGGGTTGAACGGCTCGAACCATAGGTACATCTATTACCCCGCTCGCGAATCACCCATGTGACGCGGTCAAACATAAATAAGATCATCACAAGCAAACAATAATATATCTGAGAAGCAATAGACTTCAAGAAATATCTCAATTCTCTTTTTAAGGATGAAATAGAATAAGGTTACCTCACTAATAGCCTCTACCTTACTCAAATAATTCATACAAAATCCGGATTTAACATCAAGTTACAAGGATATCACGTAGAACATGTTTTTGGGCCCTAGACTACCCGGACTTAGCATATTAGTTGCTACGCACGAACTCCCGTCACCTAGTATGTACGTAGCCCCCACATATAAAGGCAATTTGTTCATTTTTTTTTATACCTATGGGGACAATTCCCTCTTACAAGGTTAGAAAGGTAACTCACCTCGCTCTGAAGTGCACTTCCAATTACCAAGAACGAGCCCAAGTCCTTAATTCGAAGCCGAACAATCCCAAACTAGTTAAACGAAGTAAGAACTAATTAATATAACCTCACCAGATCGAATTTTAGCTATTTAAGCAATTTCCCAACCATTAACACAAATTTCTTAAATTTCGACCCCGGGCCCACCTGCCCGAATTCCAAGATTTCTCGAAGAAAGTTGTTCTCTACAACCTAAGGATCAACAATATATGATTTGTATTTCACTTCATAGCAAATTTCATGGTTAAATCTTAGTTTTATTAAAACCCTAGGTCTAGCTCTAACCCTTTGATTTTACCTAGTTTTTAGTGTTAAATCTACCTAATGTACGTGTATTTAAACTAAGGATAAGTGGATATTACTTACCTCACAATGCTATGTTGAAATCCTCTCTTTGGAAGCCCCAAAATCGCCCAAGTGTAGAGTAGTAATGAAATAAATGGCATTTGAGTTCGAATTAAATGAACTCACTGCCCAGCGATATCCTCATCTGCGGTCTGGGTACCGCATCTACGGTCCCGCACCTATGAAAGGAGGACTGCATTTGCGGAACTAGGCGAAAGTGGCTGGACCGCATCTGCGGTCTGGGGCCCGCTTCTGCGAAATTGCTTTTGCGGTTTTCCCTGGCCTGGCCACTGGCCGCTTCTGCGAAGGGTGGACTGCATCTGCGGTCCCGCATCTGCAGCCCTAGAACCGCAGATGCGGTTATGACAAAAGCAACACCCTTCAGCTATTCTCCAACCTTCCCACTTCGCTCGAGCTTCGTTCGTTTGATGCTCGGGGCTCCCGAGCCCCGCCCGAACATACCGATAAGTCTGAAAGTACGAGGCAGACCTACTCGAACACCCGAAACACTAAAAAAAAATGCTAAATCTAGGAATCACCCCCCAAAACCAAATGAATCAAACTAATGAGCTTCAAGTTCTTAATTCTCCTCTAACTAGTCAAAGCATCCTTAAACTACCCGGATTGGCATTAAATTTTGCGGGCAAGTCTTAAATAATATTAAGGACCTGTACCAAGTTTTGAAACCAAAATCCGAGCCCGATACATAGAAAATCAATGAATACTTAGTTTCTCTAATTCTTTAAAACTTTAATTTAATAATTTTAAATAAAAATTCATTACTCGGGCTAGGAACCTCGGAATTTGATTTCGGACATACGCCCAGGTCCCATATTTTCTCACGGACCCTCCGGGACCGTCAAATCATGAATCCGGATCTGTTTTCCTAAAAAGTTGACTGAAGTCAAACTTGATCTTTTAAGAGAATCTTAAAGAGACAATTGGACATATTTCACTCGAAACTCTTCCAACTCCCGAACCAACCGTCCCCGCAAGTCGTAAATTAGCTAAAGCAAGTAAGGGAGGTTTTATTTAGGGGATATTTAGGAGAACGGAGTTCTAAAAGGCAAAACGACCAGTCGGATTGCTACAGATGTATTCATATATTTTTTAATTAATATAATTTATGTATTCATATGTATTATATAATTTCTCTGAATATTGCATATTTTTGAGGTATTTTTTGGTTGAGAATCTTTTTTATACAAAAAAATATAAAATTTGTGTGTTATAATTGAGTTTGCTGAGTTATATTAGGAGTCTATTATGTTAATTGATTCACTTTCCATTTAAAAACAGTGTAATCCCCTATTTCACACTGTGAATACAGTCGAATACAATAATATGTCCAGCTGTAATCCTATGTTTCATGCCATGAATATAGTCGAATATATTGAATATAAAAATTGATTAGCTGGACTTCCCCGATTCACGCCTATTTTTGCTAATGTATTCATGAATACAGTAGCTTAAATACATCTTATACGTCTTTTAACGACAGAAAACATATCTACAATCCGTAATATAGCAAATGATATCAATAGATAACTAATTACCACTAAAATATAGTATTTTATGAAAATTTCTCAAATATAATTACCTATACTACATGAATTTCGTTCCCCATGTGTTGGTGTCGATTTTTTCCCTTTTCCCCCTACTTTTGTTTGGCTCATTAGTAGAAATTACTATATCCGTTAAATTTAAATGAGATAGTTTGATTCGGCACAAAGTTTAAGAGAGAAACACTTTGAAACTTGTTGTCTTAAAAAATGTCAAGCATAAAATTTTTGTGGGGCTATGACATTGTGGTTATAAAAGTTTCAAGGGTAAAATGAAAAGTTTAAAGTTAAATTATTTTTAATTATAGACACATTCTTTTTAGAACGGAATAATATGGATTGTGTAGCATCTAAATTGAAACAGAGGTAATCTATATTATATTAAAAGGAGAGTAGTTTGCAATGTGGTTAAGCCAAGTGGCAAGCTAAAATAAAGCCACTTGGCAATTTTAAGACAACATAAAAAATTTGGATTATAAATGAAAAAATATTTAATGAAAGTAGTAGTCCAAGATTTTCTATAGGTATCTTTAATTAAATTTGTGTATAATTCAGTTATGGTAGGTATCCTTTTTTGAGCAAGAATCAATTAAAATTTTGTTGAAAATCTTATACACTAATTTTAAGTTGAAATAATAATTCTTTATTTTGTACAAGTTTTGTATCTAACCTTATTTGTGAACAATCTACATTATTATAGGTATCTTTAATTAAATTTTGTGTATAATTCAGTTATGATAGGTATTCTTTTTTAAGAAAAAAATATTTAAATAAACATATTGTATCTTACAAAATCGATAGTTCATATCTAACGATGCCTTACTATTAAAAAAATATTTATTATAAATTTTACTTTAGAGCTAAAAATATTTTTTTTAGAAATCTATATTATATTAAAAGGAGAGTAGTTTGTAATCTATATTATATTAAAAGGAGAGTAGTTTGCAATGTGGTTAAGCCAAGTGGCAAGCTAAAATAAAGTCACTTGGCAATTTTAAGACAACATAAAAAATTTGGATTATAAATAAAAAAATATTTAATGAAAGTAGTAGTCCAAGATTTTCTATAGGTATCTTTAATTAAATTTGTGTATAATTCAGTTATGGTAGGTATTCTTTTTTGAGCAAGAATCAATTAAAATTTTGTTGAAAATCTTATACACTAATTTTAATTTGAAATAATAATTCTTTATTTTGTACAAGTTTGTATCTAACCTTATTTGTGAACAATCTACATTATTATAGGTATCTTTAATTAAATTTTGTATATAATTCAGTTATGATATGTATTCTTTTTTAAGAAAAAAATATTTAAATAAACATATTGTATCTTACAAAATCGATAGTTCATATCTAACGATCCCTTACTATTAAAAAAATATTTATTATAAATTTTACTTTAGAGCTAAAAATATTTTTTTAAGAAACATGTGATGTAATTAAATTATTGAATTCCAAATGTTTGTTAATATAGATTTTATATGATGAGGTTTAAATTTATTAAAATAAATTTTGCAAATATTTTGAAAAATAATTTTTAAGGAAAAATGACTCCTAAACTGCCATATCTCTTACATATCTTTTAGACTATTATCCTTAGCGAAAAATAAAGTTAAATAAATTACTTAAATAATTAATTAAGAACAACAAGATAATCAACCATGTCAAGTGGTCTGATAAGAAAAAATTAAAGCAAAAGTTAATAAACATTATAATAAAAATATTAAATTTAGATTAAAATATATTTAAATTGAGATAAAGAAAATTTAAATTGAAGGATAAAAGTTTTTGAATTGAAATCTTAAATCTTGAAATGAAAGATAATCTTTTTTTGAATTAAGATTCAAAAATCAAGTTTGACTGAAAGAAGCATTATGATACTATTAAAAAAAACTTACAAATCTTATTGATTTTTCTTCGTACTTCATTGTTGTTGGATTTTCTTTTATGAATCAACATCTGTAAATGTGTAAATATAGTATTTATATATTGTGTATCTATATTTGTTAGAGATGTGATACTATATGAATATATTATAGGAATATGATATTATTAGAATATTCTTAGGAGAGATTTTAGGGAGTATGGGCTTAAACTCATGTATATATATATATATACTCTTCTTCCTAGGAATGAGAAAGCAAGTCCGATCCATCTAAAAGTTATGCAATCTCTAATGTATTATTTTTACCATAGAAGCAGTGGTAGTATAGTGAATTCTCCTTTTCTTTCTTATTTATGAAGCTTTGAAAAAATTCTATAACAATGATATGATATTGTTCTTAATGTTTAATTCATTTATTTTCCAGAAGTATATCATCATTTCTTAAAAGTAATTAGTATAATTTTCTAGTGAACTTGAATATTATAAAGTTCATCAAGTTGATATAAAATGAAGGCATTCTGCGTTGTTCATAATTGGATAATGTGTATGCGCTATATGTAATTACAAACAATTATTGTATTTAAATTTTCAGTCAAATATTTTATAATATCATCTATCATTTATTTTGACTATTTTGATTTCAACAGGCTTCCTGTTTGGTTAAAGAACATAGAAAATACTCTTCTGAATATCTACAAAAAAAAAATTAATAGGCACAACTATTAAATTTTAGAGAATCCGTTCTTTGTATGGTAATTATCTCAATTGATTGGATCTATTTGATGCATTGTTCTTTAAAATAGAGCACCAAGGACCGAGAACAGCTTCTTTGTAATATGAGATGATATCGATTATCTCTGGAATTATTTTCTCATTAGTGTATGCATTGAAAGAACATGATTTGAAATGGTATATATGTCTAGAAATGATGTCGAGTTGAATTGTACTTCGTCTTTACTATGACTTAATTCTCATTTGCTTATTTTCAAACCTTTTTATGCACTTCTTTTTTGCTTTTGCAAATAATAGAAGATGTTATTTGTATGGTATGCCAGGAATATAATTATTTAGATTTTTTTACTACTTTTCTTTATTTAAATAGTAGTAATTTAACAGTTACAATTAGAAAATAAAGGTCAAATTACTTTTAAACAAAAATTATTTTGTATTCTGTCATAGCTAAGCTTAATTTTATTCTTCTTTTGACCATTTTTTTTGCCTTCGCAACCGATTGAATTTTACTGAATCAATGAATTCCTAGCTATAAAATAAGAGTGTAAAAATAAATTAAATTTAAGAGTTAGACTAAGTATTGCATAATGCAACAACAAACTAACATGGTTTAAAAGGTTGAAAGAATAATACTTATTTTAGTTTGAGATGAGGAATCATTTTTGATTTGTGAACAACAACGATATACAATAAACAATGTTACATATCTTGAATCTCATTAAGTAAAGTCAATAATAAAAATATGTAATGATAAAAGTCTTCTGAGCAACATAGTGAAATGTTAAAAATAGAAAGAAATTTCTCATGTAGAAATTTTGCAATAATTAAAATAAAATAGAAAAAAATATCGTTAATAGACGCAATACAAAATAAAAAAATATTAAAACATTAGATAAAAAAGTAAACGAGGAAAACTAATCAAAACATCATAGTATAAAAAATATACAAAATAGGGCAAATAAATTTTAAAAATAAAATAAAGTAGGAAATAAAAAATTATTATTTATATATTAAATATTCGAAAAAGTGTTAACAATATAAGAAACAAAAAAATTAAAAATTAGGAGAAATAAAAATGTATATCGATATATAAAACGAAGTAATGGACAAGGATACTAACACATTAATAAAAGCTTTTATATCTATGTAATAATACAAAATAGCCAATAATGTAATAAATTAAAATAATAAATAAAAAAGTTAATTAAAGCTATATAATTAGTTTCCTTTAATTTTATTTATTTTTGGTTACAATGCATTAAAGATACAAAATAACAGTTGATAATTTTATTAAAATAATATAATTAATATTTTTTAATGTTGATGCGCGAATTCTAATACTAGCAGTACTTTAGTAGGAGAATTTTGAGTTTTTTTTCTTTATTAATGAAAAGACCATTTATTATTCTATCAATACGTGAATTTTGTTTTCAGTAGTTAATTAATATACAACCAAGCCACTAAATGATAAAAAGTTTTTTTATTTTTTATTTTTTTTAACTAATGATAAAAAGCTAAATGAAAAATAACAGGGAGTTAAAAAAAAAAGAAAGGGAAAGAATAAAAAATATAAGTGGAAACAATGCCATAAAAAGGAATTAGCAGATCCTTCCCATCGTCTCCGGCTATAGATCAATCTTCTGATCATACTTCCGCTACTCTCGTTCCTTTGATTGCTTCACAGGTATGAATCTCTCTCTCTCTCTCTCTCTCTCGCTCTCTCTCTCTCTCTCACACACACACACACAGGGGGGGGGGTTACCATTTAGATGTATCGGCTACGATATTTCGGTTTTCTAGAACCTTCTTTCCCTATCTTCTATAAACATCACCATGATTACTTAGTATAATAATTTAACTTCAGGGGTACGCTGCGTCATTTTTTAATAGGGGTCTGTTGGAAGTCTGTTTTTGTTTAATTTTTAAAACTGCTTCTTAATTACGTGCATTTATTACAAGATACTTTTCTGGATCATAATGTAGATTGGAAAATATGAAAGATCAATATTTGACAGAAAGAACTCTGTTTTCCATTCTGTTGTCAATTTGAGTGGTTAATTTTTCTAGTTAGTTATTTTGATCAGATCACTTCGTTCCTTATGCAAATCTTCATGTCTTCAATTTGTAGATGAGTAAGATTTGTTAAACTGATGGCTTCTCCACTTTGGTTTGCTTAATTAAAATTGCATCTTTTTATTTGTATCTCCAAAAGATTCTATTTTGGCCATTAGAAAGAGAATCTTTTTAGTTATAAGTCAATAACTAATTGCCTTCTATTAATAAAAGAATGAAATCCGAGCTAACGATCCTTTAAAATAGCTATTATTCTTGTACCTTTTAAGTAATTTGAGTTTTCGTGAATATATATAGACAGGTATTTCCACATTGCCAGAAGCCATGTCAATGGTTGATGAGCCGTTGTATCCCATTGCCGTTTTGATTGATGAGTTGAAGAATGAAGACATCCAGCTTAGATTGAATTCAATCCGGCGCTTGTCTACCATTGCCCGTGCTCTTGGTGAGGAGAGAACTCGGAAAGAGTTGATTCCATTTCTAAGCGAGAACAACGATGACGATGATGAAGTTCTTCTTGCAATGGCCGAAGAGTTGGGGGTGTTTATTCCATACGTTGGAGGGATTGAACATGCAAGTGTATTGCTTCCACCCTTGGAAGGTCTTTGTAGTGTTGAAGAGACTTGTGTTAGGGAAAAGGCAGTTGAGTCATTATGCAGAATTGGGTCTCAAATGAGGGAATCAGACTTGGTGGAATCATTTATTCCACTTGTGAAGGTTTGTCTATTGTCTTAAAATCTTCAAAATGCAGCTCGACTTTGTTTATCTGCGTATCTAATATTGCCGACTCTTATCTTCTAGCATTTGTCAGCCTGCTGAAAATTTCTCCTTTTTTTTTTTTTGGTTGGTTGAGTGCTTGAAACCCTGGATTAAGTCTGCTACAACTTCAATATGTTAGCTGCTGATCTCAATTAGTTTAAAAAATAACAACAACAACAACAACAACAACTACCCAGTATAATCCCACAGTGTGGGGTCTGGGGAGGGTAATATGTACGCAGGCCTTGCCCCTACCTGATAGGGCAGAGAGGCTGTTTCCAATCGACCCTCGGCGAAAGATCGGGAAAAGAACAAAAAAAACAAAAACAAAAACAAAAAGCATTAGTGACTCCAATCATTAATCATATAAACAGTTGCGTAAACATAGACCATAAAAAAACCTGACATATAAAAGGACAAGATAAACAAAACAACAACAAGAACAAAAGGCATTAGTGACTCTAGGAGTAGTCACAGAAATACTTACAAAACCATAAGTCAAAAGGGGAATGGCATGCAATACACTACACCAAGCTTATACGGAACCCCCCCCCAGACCCAGCCCTACCCCGCGAAATAATAGAAGCCCCTATCCTACAACCTTGATGCTAGACCTCCAGACTTTCCTATCAAGGGCCATGTCCTCGGAAATCCGCATTATAGTCATGTCCTGCATAATCACCTCTTCCCAATACCTCTTGGGCCTCCCTCTGCCATGACTCGCGCCAACTACCGACAGCCGCTCGCAACTCCTCACCGGGGCATCGGGGCTTCTCCTCCGCACATGCCCGAACCACCTGAGTCTCGCTTCTCGCAGCTTCTCATCCATTGGGGCCACCCCCACCATTTCCCGAATAACTCCATTCCTGACCCTATCCAACCTGGTGTGCCCGCACATCCACCTGAGCATCCTCATCTCCGCAACCTTCATTCTCTGAACATGAGAGTTCTTCACCGGCCAGCACTCCGCCCCATACAACATGGCAGGTCTAACCACAGCTCTATAAAACTTCCCCTTGAGTTTCTGTGGCACTTTCTTGTCACACAAGACTCCCGACGCAAGCCTCCATTTCGACCACCCGGCCCCTATTCGGTGAGTGACATCCCCGTCGATCTCTCCGTCCCCCTGAATCACCGACCCAAGATATCTGAAACTGTCCTTCTTGGCGATGACCTGGGAACCAAGCTTCACGTCCCTACCAACTTCTTCTTTGCTCGGCTCGGCGCTAAACTTGCACTTCAAGTATTCAGTCTTAGACCTGCTTAGTCTGAAACCCTTTGACTCGAGGGTCTGTCTCCAAACTTCCAACCTCTCATTAACACCGACCCTCGACTCGTCTATAAAGACTATATCGTCAGCGAATAGCATACACCATGGCACATCTCCTTGGATATGCCGTGTTAGAGCATCCATCACCAAAGCAAATAGGAGAGGGCTGAGCGCCGATCCTTGGTGAAGCCCCATAACCACCGGGAAGTGGTCTGAGTCACCACCCACCGTCCTAACCCTCGTCTTAACGCCATCATACATATCCTTGATCACTCTGATGTAGGCTTCCGGCACGCTCTTCGCCTCCAGGCACCTCCATAACACCTCTCTTGGAACCTTATCGTACGCCTTCTCCAAGTCGATAAACACCATGTGCAAGTCCTTCTTCTTGTCCCTAAACTTTTCCACCAATCTCCTGACAAGGTGGATAGCTTCTGTGGTGGAGCGGCCCGGCATGAAACCAAACTGGTTCACAGAGATAGACGTCATCGCCCTCACCCTCGCCTCAACCACCCGCTCCCATACTTTCATGGTGTGGCTTAGCAATTTGATGCCTCTATAGTTATTACAACACTGGATATCACCTTTGTTCTTATACACGGGCACAACTGTGCTCCACCTCCACTCCTCTGGCATCTTCTTGGACCTGAAGATCGCATTGAACAACCTGGACAGCCACTCCACTCCTGCCCTACCCATGCATTTCCAAAACTCCACCGGGATTTCGTCCGGTCCAGTCGCTCGACCCCTACTCATCCTACGCAAAGCCCCCACGACCTCCTCCACCCTAATGCGCCTGCAGAACCCCAGATCCCTATGGCGCTCTGAGTACCTCAGCTCCCCTAACTCTATGTCTTGATCCCCCTTCTCGTTGAGCAGGCCTCGGAAGTATGCTTGCCACCTCTGCTTGACTTGGGCCTCCCCCATCAGAACTCTACCATCCTCGTCCTTGATGCACCTAACTCGGTCCAGGTCCCGCGCATTCTTCTCCCTCGCTTTAGCCAGCCTAAACAACTTCCTGTCCCCGCCTTTCTCCCCTAATTCCTCGTACATGCGACCAAATGCTACATTTTTTGCTTCAGTGACCGCCAGCTTCGCCTCCCTCCTCGCCTCCTTATAGCGATCCATGTTTACTCTCCTTTCCTCCTCGCGCGTGCTCTCTGCAATCTTAGCAAACGCCGCCTTCTTCGCCTCCACTTTTCCTTGGACAACCTCGTTCCACCACCAGTCACCTTGATGCCTGCCTGAATATCCTTTGGCTACTCCGAGCACATCTCGCGCTGCCTCCCTGACCAGATCCGCCGTTACAGTCCACATAGCATCCGCTTCCCCAGAACTTCTCCAGGCGCCTCCATTAACTAACCTCATTTCCAACTCCTGGGCTTTCTCCTTGGTCAAGGCTCCCCATCTAATCCTCGGCCGGCCCCGAGCGCCCCTCCTCTTCCTCTTCACCTAGATACCGACATCCATCACTAGGAGTCTATGGAGAGTCGCGAGGCACTCTCCCGGAATGACCTTACAGTCTTTACACAACCCTCTATCGCGCCGTCTGAGGAGTAGGTAATCTATCTGAGTCCTTGCTACCGAACTTTTGAAAGTAACCAAGTGTTCCTCCCTTTTCTGAAATGACGAGTTCGCAATCCAAAGTTCATAAGCCCTGGCGAAATCAAGCAGAGAAGTGCCTCCTCCGTTTCTTACCCCGAGTCCATAGCCCCCATGTACCTCACCATAGCCCCCAGCATCGGCTCCAATGTGGATTAAAATCCCCTCCAATAACTAACTTCTCAGATTGAGGGATACTGCTGACCAGCTCGTCCAAGCTTTCCCAAAAGCGCCTCTTAACCTCCTCCTCTAATCCTGCTTGAGGCGCGTAAGCGCTGATGACAGTGAGGACGCAACCACCTATAACCAACTTGATAGGCATTAACCTATCATTCACTCGCCTAACCTCAACCACGGACTCCCTAAGGTCCCTGTCCACCAAGATACCCACTCCATTCTTACCCCTCACAGCCCTAGAGTACCACAGCTTAGCTCCGTCTACATTCTTCGCCTTCGACCCTTTCCACCTAGTCTCCTGCAAACAAGCTATGTTGACCCTCCTCTTCTGGAGAATTTTCGCCAGCTCAAAGGACTTACCAGTCAGGGTGCCTATGTTCCACGACCCTATCCTTAAACACAAAACGTCCGCT